>PISX010037445.1:0-11054 GCA_004024625.1 Mellivora capensis
CCTGATGTCGTCTCAGCTGCTACTTCTCTGCCATCTTGACTCCTCCCCTCGCAGACCATGCTTTTGCCTCCACTAGACAGCAGTCACTTTTTGGAAATCATTACCAAACCTTAACACTAGCTTTTTCATAATTGGTGTCAGCAATTAACAGTCAAAATGCAATCCCTCTCATTGATGACTTCACCAGCAAGCTCCTGGCTTTTATCACTATCTACTACCTTGCCAAATATTTTTACAATTTCACCATCAGGAGGAATGACCCTTCTGCCACCTGAAATGTCAATCACATCTAGATATTTCCAGGCCAATTTTATATCACTCAATTTATCCTTGAAGAGATGGGTCATGCTTTTCATATTTGGAAATGATCAATCTCCATGAGCTTACACTTTGTGCACGTCAAAATCCTTTTTATTGCATATTTTCCTCTACCTTTTTGCAATTTCCCATCCTATGTTTTTTTCCATTCCTCAATTTAATGGCTTGGCTACCATATTAATTGACTAATGATTTGTTTAATTCAATTAATTATTACCAATTATTGGGGGTAGGTACTCTATTAAAGAATTAGGATTTGAAGAATTTAAGACAAAAACAACAAAAGTTGATAAACATAGTACCTCCCCCTAGAAAATTTAATTCAGTAAGCACTAGAAAGTACTGCCACAATAGTTGCATACCCAGCATGTTGTAAAACAAAAATCCAACAGTGCCAGCTGAGGTGGCTCAATAGGCAAGATGATAGCCTCTGCCAAGAAGACCGGAAAAAGTATGTATGATGACAAGGTAAGATATTCAGAAGTTTTAGCATTGTAATGGAGAGGTTACAAGGTTTAGAGTCAGGCTGAAAAAGATTCAAAGAAGAATTTCTGGACTGAGGACAAATTGTTTGCACCTAGGCATCCAAAAGTAGATGCCTGAGTACTGTCCCCCCAAAGACCGGTCAGAAAGTCACATCTCACTGATTTTCACAAGCACAGATTCTGCACTATGCCAGGGATAACACAGCAAAGATGAGAGCGGTGCTCAAAATCAAAAGGAGATTCAAGGCCTCCTTATCCTCTGTGAATATAAGAACATTGAAAGACTTGTTATGTCATGACCTCATTTTGAAAACAAGAACAATAAGAAAGCATTGGAAAGGCAGGATTCTCCCCCAAGCCCCATTTTAGTAAGAAATAACTGACATCCATCATTGTGTAAGTTTAAATAATATACATCATGATGGTGTGATTCACATGTATAGTGAAATGAATACCACAAGTGAAATGAGATCCATCATCTCATATAGATCAAAGAAAAAGCAAAGGAAGAAGGAAAAAAAAGAGGTGCTCTTTATAATGAGAATTCTCATGGTTTAATCCAACAACTTTCCTATATATCCTACAGCAGTGTTAGCTGTAGTCATGTTGTAAATTATGTCCCTAATACTTATTTATCCTATAATTGGTAATTTGTGCATTTTGACCATCTTCCTCCCATTTTTCCTCCCCCCAAAACTCTGTCTCTGGAATATTCAAGTCTGATCTCTTTATGTATGTTTAGACTACTTGTATATTTAGATCCATATATATTTAGATCCCACATATGAGACCATATCATATTTGTCTTTCAATCATACAGTATTTCTCTTTCTCTGTCTGGCTTATTTCACTTAGTATGATGCCTTGAAAGTCCATCTATGTTATTGCAAATGGTAAGATTTCCTGATTGTGTGTATGTGATTGAGTCATATTCCACTGTCTATGTATATATAGAGCACAACTTCCTTATCCATTTATCCATCAATGGACACTTAGGTTGTTTCCAAGTCATGGCCACTGTAAACAATGTAGCTGTGAACATAGAGGTGCAGCTATCTTTTCAAGTTAGTGTTTTCATTTCCTTTGGCTATATTCCCAGGAGAGGAATTGTTGGATCCTAGGGTAGCTATGTTATTAGTTTTTTGGATCCTCCTGTTTTCCATAGTGGCTGCCCCAGTTTACAGTTCTACCAACAGTACACTAGGGTTCTCTTTTCTTCACATTCATGCTGACATTTCTTATCTCATCTTTCTGATAACAGCCATTCCAACAGGTTGAGGTGATACATCATTTTAGTTTGAACTTGAGCACCTTTACATGTACCCACTAGCCTGAAAGGCAGAGTATTTATCCAAAAGTGATTAAATCATTGAAAATAAGTTTTTATATTTGTGAAGCCTGTGAGATCATAGGTTGGCAGGTTAAACTACACAACTGACTCTTGAACAATGTGAGGGTTAAGATCACCAACTACTGCAAAATTGAAAATCCAAGTATAACTTTTGACTCCCTAAACACTTAATTACTAAAAGCCTGTTGACTAGAAGCCTTATGGATAACTTAAAAGGTCTATTAACACATATTTTGTAGGTTATAGGTATTCTATACTACCTTCTTATCATTCTTATTATTAAGAAGGTAAGGAAAATCTTAACAAAATCACAAGTAAGAGGAAAAAATACATTTACAGTACTGTAAATGTACTGAAAAAGTTTGCACATAAGTAGACCTATGCAGTCCAAATCTGTTGTTCAAAAGTCACTTGTTTTTTTTATTCTTCTTTTAAAACACAGCAAAATGGAGGGGTGCCTGAGTGGCTCAGTGGGTTAAAGCCTCTGCCTTCAGTTCAGGTCATGATCCCAGGGTCCTGGGATCGAGCCTCGCGTTGGGATTGAACCTCGTGTTGGGGTCTCTGCTCGGTGGGGAGCCTCCTTCCTCCTCTCTCTCTGCCTGCTTCTCTGCCTACTTGTGATCTTTGTCTGTCGAATAAATGAATGGAATCTTTAAAAAAAATAATAAAACACAGCAAAATGGAAAACTGCTAACAAATTTAGATCTTTTATAGAAAACAAAAATGCTAGTTTTCCTTTCCATGTTTAGGGAGTATTATGAGTAAATTTTTGTTAAAAGATTTTACTTATTTATTTGTCATGGTCTTGGAGTTGTGAGACTGAGCCCCACACTGGGCTGTGCATGGGGCATGGAGCCTGCTTGTGATTCTCTCTCTCCCTCCTCCTCTGCCCCTCCCCAGCTCTCTTTCAAATAAATAAATAAACAAACAAACAAATAAATAAATAAAATGTCAAAAACCCCTACCCTGCTCTAAAAATATGGTCTATAAATTAAAATTGTAAAATAAATAAAAATTCAAACATTTAAATTACTGCAGTACAAGTAAGTAGACTAAACTCTCAGAACACTGAGATTTTTAGGCTAGGTGAAAAATATGAACTCAGGTATATGCTTTTACTAAAGATACATGTTAAATCGAAAACTGAAACTAAAAGGAAGCAAAACTATGTACTGTGCATCTTGAATCATAATAAAAGCTAGAGTGACTAGAATAATTGTCTAAATACATGAACAAATAGATAGAGACAAGGAATATCACCAAAGGGCAGAAGTGACAATTCATAATGATTACAGGCTCAATATATCAGAAAACTTAACATTGATAACTATGTATTCCCCAAATAATGGAAATAATGGAACTGCAAAATAGCTGAAGTATGATTTGGCAAAACTACCAGGCAAATCCATGAACATAATCATGATCTTTAATGCCAGTCAGTAATTGGCAGACCAACTGGGCAAAATAGCAATAGAGATACAGAAGACCTGAATATCACTATTGATTAGTGTATCCCAAACGATATTTCTAGAAAACTACATCTAAGACCAGACAATTCAAGTTCTTCTCTGGAACACATGAGACGTTTACCAATGTAGACACTGAGCTGGGCCAGAAAACAAATGTCCTTCAATTTCAAAGGAGAGCATGCTTTCAGACTATGTCCTCTGACACAAACAGAAGCAAATTTGAATCAGTGAAATTAGATACCTGAGAAAGTTGTAAGTATTTAAAAATAACAACAAGTTGCTTTTTAATAACACATATGTCAAAAAGGAATAATTCACAGATCAACTTAGGAAATTACCAGTGATTTTAAATAAATTATGATGAACATATTACATACCAATATTTGCCGAAGGCATTTATTATGCTTAGAGAGAAAAACATAACTTTACATTCTTACGATAGAAAATAGGAAAGGTCTAAGATTAATGATCTAAATGTTCATCTTATAACACTAGAGAAGAACAAATTAAATGACAAGGATGGAGAAGAAGGGAAATAATTCAGTAAGGAATCAATGATATAGCAAATAACCAGTAAATTCACAAAGCCAAAAATTCAGAAGGTTGTCTTTTGAAACAATCAAGAAGATTGTAACAACCTGTAACAACAGTTACACCAGAAGAGAGGAACACGGATACAAAGAAAAGAGAAGACACACTGCTATAGTGAGAATGTAAAAAGGTCTTACCACTAAAACTCCAAGAATATAAAAAATAAGTAACTATTATTGAACATCTTTATTCCATTACTTTGTTGAGGTATAAAAATTATCCCAATTTCTCTCATTCTTAAGGCTTTCAGACAACTAATCTCATACCAAATGAACAGCTCAACATAGAGGTCAAACACCATGTGAAGTTATCACAGAGGAAAGCGCAAAGTAACACCTTACCTTAGGTTCACCTTACTTAGGTTCACACTCATAAAGCAGATGAAAGTAATTCTTTACTATTTTGAAATGAAAATTTCAGAAATGAGGTGAGAATAAGTAGGAAAGAGTTAATAAATGAAAAACACACTTCAGAAATGAAAAATAAGTGGTAAGAAATCCTAGGATGACTAAATCCACTTATGATACCTGAAAGTAAAATGTTTAAAACTTTTTGCTCTGATTTCAAAAGTCACATGTGGCATTGAAGACTAGGTGTTATAGGTAATGAAAGAATCATTGAACATTGTATCAAAAGCTAATGATGTCCTATATGTTGGCTAATTGAACATAATAAAATGAAGAAAAATAATAGGCTGAGTATTTTTAAAAGAAATAATTAAAAAACAAGAATATAATATAAAATTTAAACAAAACAAACCTTACTTTTTAAATAGTACAATGTACTAATTAAATAATTGAATACATTAAATAAACAATCATTTGTTCAAGAAAAACAAAAGATGCAAAGGAAAAATAACAAACTATAACTATCAAGATTAAATAGGGAATATGATGATAGGTCTGAAGAGGAGATCGTATGAAGTAATTATTAATATCTTCATTTGCTAATTGATTGGCAAACTCCTTCAAAATAACACTGGCTAAAGCAAACAGAAGAAACACGAATTCACACTCTCTCTGTAATTCCTAAACTGTGCACCAAGGAGTGTTAAGACAACATAGTGAACTCGAACACCATGTATTTTATTTTATTTTATTTTTTTTTAAGATTTTATTTATTTATTTGAGAGAGAGGCAGTGAGAGAGCATGATCGAGGAGAAGGTCAGAGGGAGAAGCAGACTCCCCGTGGAGCTGGGAGCCTGATGCAGGACTAGATCCTGGGTCTCCGGGATCATGACCTGAGCCAAAGGCAGTCATCCAACCAACTGAGCCACCCAGGCGTCCCCCATGTATTTTAAATATATGTCATGCATGCATGAAATGCAACTTTTGGAGATGAAATTTGCACTTCGATGACACTAGAGAAGATCAAAGTTTCCGTACTGGATGCAAAATGTGTTAACCATTAAGGGATATAGTAGAAGTAAGAACTTCTGTCTATCAACTATTAAGAGGGTAAAAAGTCAATGGATAAAGTGGAGAAGTATATTCCCAGTATTTCTTTTTTTTTTTTTTTAAAGATTTTATTTATTTATTTGACAGAGATCACAAGTAGGCAGAGAGGCAGGCAGAGAGAGAGAGAGGAGGAAGCAGGCTCCCTGCAGAGCAGAGAGCCCAATGCGGGGCTTGATCCCAGGACCCTGGGATCATGACCTGAGCCGAAGACAGAGGCTTTAACCCACTGAGCCACCCAGGCGCCCCTATTCCCAGTATTTCTGAGGAAACACGTATAAAGAGAATGTACAAGAGACTATGTATAAACACACACAACAAAAACCGAGGTTTTTTGGATCATTTGATAAATGTCACTTAAAACCACCATGATGTACTAACCACAAATCCACCAGATTTATGAAGATCTATAATAATGACAAAGGGGAAGGGAGACAAGATGGCAGAGAAGTAGGAGGGAGATAAGATGGCAGAGAAGTAGGAGGCGCTGTGTCAACCTGTCCCCTAAAGTGAGATGATTACCTACCAAAGAACTCTGATCACCCATGAAATCAGCCTGAGATTAGAATTATATACTTCTGGATCTCTACAGGGGCAGAAGATGCCAGTGGACAGGTAAAACAGAGTGGGAACATTGGACTGATATCGGGAGATAAACAAAAGGGGGAGGGAGCCACCAGAAGTGACCCATTGGAAAGTAATACCCCACTATGAGAGTGCCCTGTGATTGGGGACCAGCATTGACTTGGAGTCTGGTTGAAAGCACTCAAAAAGAGCAAAAGAACTTAAGGGACAATTGGTGGAATTGGGCAGTTAGGGACAGGGACTTAAGCCCATGGACCCAGGACAGCCACCGCAGGCGGGGAACCAGAGAGTGCAGTGAAGAAGCCAGGTCTTGGTCCCTGAGCCACCAGCATGCCTGAGAACATCTGGGTGGTGGCGCCCATGAGGGAGTTTGGTCTGGACACCAGCCGGCAATGTCTAGAACCACAGCCTTTTGTGCTCTGCACGCCTGCTGCGAGACCAGGGTCTGAGTCACGCTCCAGACCCTTCCCTGAGAGAGGTCCATGCAGGTGCTAGCTGGCGCTCTCTTGGACCAGGAGATTCTGAACACTCTCAGTCAGGATCATGACCCAAGCCAAAGGCAGATGACTCACAGACAGAGCCACCCAGGTGTTCCAGAAGAACAAATATGGTTAAAATGTCTATACCACCAAAAGCAATCTACAGATTTAATGTAATCCCTATCAAAATATCAACAGCATTTCTCAAAGAACTAGAACACACAATCCCAAAATTTATGTGGAACCAAAAAAAGGCCCCAAATAGCCAAAGTAATCTTGAAAAAGATAAAAACTGGAAGTCTCAAAATTTCAGACTTTATTTTGTATTACAAAACTATAATAATTAAGAGTATGGTAGTAGCACAAAAACAGGCACATAGATCAACAGAACAGAACAGAAAGCCCAGAAATAAACCCACAATTATATGGTCAATTAATCTTCTAAAGGAGGAATGAATATCTGACCGGCAGCAAAAACAGTTTGGGAATTTCCCAATGTGTTGGGAAAACTGGGCAGCAACATGCCCAAGAATGAAACTGGACCACTTTGTTTCAGTGCACACAAAAATAAATTCAAAATGAATTAAGAACCTAGGTGTGAGATCTGAATATATTAAAATCCTTGAAGAAAGTACAGGCAGTGATTTCTGACATTGACTATAGCAACCTTTTTCTAGATATTCCTCCTGAGGCAAAGGAAATAAAAGAAAAAATAAACTATTGGGACTACATCAGATAAAAAGCTTCTACACAGCAAAGGAAACAATCAGCAAAACTGTATAATAACCTATGGAACAGGAGAAGATATTTGCAAGAGAAAGATCTGATAAAGGGTTAGTATACAATATATATAAAGAAAACTCAACATCCAAAACCAAATAATCCAGTTAAAAAATGGGCAGAAGACATGAACATTTTTCCAAAGAAGACCTCTAGATGGCCAACAGACATGTGAAAATATGCTCAACATCACTCATGACCAAGAAAATGCATATCAAAACCACAATGAGATGCCACCTCATCCCTGTTAGAAGGACTAAAAACAAAAATCAAAGAACAACATGTGTTGCTGACAATATGGAGGAAAAGGACACTTGGTATGCTGTTGGTAGGAATGTGAAGTCATGCAGCCGGTGTGGAAAACAGTATGAAATTTCCTTACAAAGTTAAAGACAGAACTACCTTATGATCCAGTAATCACACTATTGGGTATTTACCCCCCAAATACAAAAAACACTAATTCAAAGGGATACATGCACTCCTATGTTTATCATAGCATTATTTAAGATAGCCAAGTTATGGTAGCAGCCAGTGTCCATAGATAGATGAATGGATAAAGGTGTGTATGTACATATATATGTATGTATGTGTACATATTACAATGGATTATTATTCAGTCATAAAAAGAATGAAATCTTGCCATGTGCACTGCATGAATGGAGCTAGAGAATATAATGTTAAGTGAAAGAAGCTGGAGAAAGATCAATACCATATAACTACCAATGGGTAGAATTTTTATTGTTTCTTAAAGATTTTATTTATTTGTCAGAGAAAGCGAGCAAGAGCATACATGCACAAGTAGGGGGCAGTAGGCAAAGGGAGAAGCAGGCTCCCTGCTGAGCAAGGAGCTTGGTGCAGGAGATACCAGGACCAAGGCAACACAAGCCAAGCTGAAGGCAAACGCTTAACTCACTGAGCCACCTAGATGTCCCCCAAGTAGAATTTAAAAAACAAAATGAACAAGGAAAAAAGTGAGAGAGAGAGAGACAAACCAAGAAACAAACTATACAAAGCCAACTGATGGTTACCAGAGTGGAGGTGGGTGGGGGAGAAGGGGGGAAATAGGTGATGAGATTAAAGAGTACACTTACCACTATGAGCACTGAGTGATGTATAGAATTGTTGAACTGCTCAATGTATTGTGCACCGAAAACTAATTTAACTCTCTGGGCTAACTATGTTGGAATTAAAGTAAAAACTTAAAAAAAAAAAAAGTGGGGCATAAACAATGAATCTTGGGACACTGAAAAAAAAAAAAAGAAACAGAAAATCTGAAAAGATGGGTAATATAACCATTAGAATTTCTACAAGTTAAAATACAGTTCTTGAGGGTTAAAAATTTAGCAGAATACTTATAAAAAAGGGCAAAACTGAAGAATATCTTTATAACGTCTGGAAAGTAAGTAAGTAGCACAGGACCAACAGACCTCAAAACAGCCCATAGGAATTCCTCCAGATTCATTAACATTTATTCCACATACATTATTGTATGAGTTTAAGGTATATATATATTTGATTTTATCCATTTATATATTACAACGGAGTTACCACTGTATGATTAACTAGTGATTCCATCACATCTAGTAACTCTCATTTCTAAAAGCATAAAAAAATTGGAAAAAAGGGATGAGACACCAAAACAGAATTGGAAATCATAGTATAAATTCAACAAAATGAAATAAGAAATTTTCAAGAGGCAGTATTAAAATAAATAATAATTAATAATTTTCTAGAACTTTTGAAAAATATTAATCTTCATATTAAGGAAGCTTAAGTTATTCTCTCCATAAATATATAGAAAGGGAGATACATGTATCTTTCTCTCTTGCTCTCCATACACAAGCATGTGCACACACACACAGGTGAACTCCTTATATGTATACTTTATAGCAAAAACAGGAGAAAATTCAAGCAAAGAATGTTAAAGCAGAGAGAAAGGGTAGTAATTCTAAACATGATGTGACAAAAATTAGATCAATATCAGGATTCACATTTACAATACAGACCAAACCTTAGAGAACATTTCCCATGTGCTCAGTGATAACAATTTAGCTGTTCATATGTCACTAAGGTATCATTCAAGACTAAGGAAAGAAAGTGCATTTCTAGACAAAAGAATGCACAAAAAGTTTACTGCTGGAGAATATGGAGAAGGTATTACACATGGTTTACATCAAGGCAAAACTAAGCCTAGAATGAAAACAAGAGATTTAAGAAGAAATGGTGACAGAAGAAATACACTTAAAAAAATATTTAATTGAAAATTACTGTGCTATTTCTAAATAGGAAGTAGCTTCAAAATAAAGTTCATAAAAAAATAAAAAATGAAAATTCCAAAGAGGAATAGATAAAATAGGAAGAAAGATAATTGTTGAAGAGGGGTCTGAGCACATATATTGACCTGTATCCATCTTTAGACCCATTTAAAAAATGAGATTCATTAAATGTACTTGTCACAGCCAGGAAATCTGTGGATGTATGAGTGAGTTGGGGATGGGGAGCACAGTGGGTAACATAATTAAATCTATTTATGGGAGAGTAAGACATGGGACACTTCTTTACTGATGAAGCAGAGGAGGAAATGGCCAGGCAAGTCATCTGGAAAGGCTTCCAGATCCAGCTCCGGAAAAAAGCAAGACAGGCAGAAAGCTTGGGGGTGGGGGGAAGCAGGGATTGAGAGTGGTTTATAGGAAGTCCATACATGGGACAAGTGGAATAGGTGACATCTCTCCACTCTCACTCTTGGTCCCATATCCTGTATCTGGCCATTTTAGATTACCCAGAGGACAGACTTTACCCAGGTCAGTGGAGAACTACACACTTTAGCAGAAATTTACCATAATTCCTGAAAGAATGATAGATCCTATGGTAGATGCTGCTTCCAGAATCCAAATTATCTTCCTATTGCTACACACATGATGCAAATCAGCAGCTGAGTAAGGAATGACCAAGAACTAATAGCATGAAAGGAATGAAAACAATTAGAATTGCAGGCTTCAAGAGAAAACTTAAACATTTCAAATTCATATTTTCAGAATGACTCAAGAATGTATTGGTTAGGAGGGAGCTGAAAATGGCGAAAACGGGCGTATTCGTCAAAGCTTTCCAAGTTCTCGGACCTGAAAACTGCTCGTGAGGACTGACAGGGACTCTGTGGTCATCTCCCAGAGCCGCCGAACACGTGGCCTTGCCCTCGCTGGAGTAACATCTGATTTCACATCTCCTATTTTTATTGAGCATCTGCTATGTACCAGGTACTTAACTAGTCCCTTGCAATCCAGTGGTGTTCAAGACAGAAATTAGGAGACAAGATGGCAGGGAACTAGGAGGAGGCGCCGGTTCAACCTGTCCCCTAAAGTGAGCTGATTACCTACCAAGGAACTCCAATCACCCATGAAATCAGCCTGAGATCAGAATTCTACACGTCAGGATCTCTACGGGGGCAGAAGACGCCAGTGGGCAGGTAAAGCAGAGTGGGAATGCCGGACTGGTATCGGAAGACAAACAAAAGGGGGAGGGAGCCACCAGAGGAGACGCATTG
>PISX010037446.1:0-11013 GCA_004024625.1 Mellivora capensis
AAAAAAAAAAGATTTTATTTATTTATTTATCAAAGAGAGAGAGCATGTGCACAAGCAGGGGGAGCAGTAAGCAGAGGGAGAGGGAGAAATAGGCTTCCTGACGCAGGGAGCCCAATGCAGGGCTCAATCCCGGGACCCTGGGATCATGACCTGAGCCAAAGGCAGACACTTAATGGGCTGAACCACAAATTATAAATTTAAGAATGAAAAGACTGTTCCAATTTTATTGATAAAGTGAGAAGCAAGTTCATCCACTAAGAGTGTTGGGGGAAGGATTCCTGCAGGCAGAGGAGATGGTATGTGATACTTGTCTTAGTGGGTGGAAAGCATGCTTGCTAAGAAAATGAGGTAAGATTGCTGATCAGTGTTCTATGTCAGTTTACTGCCGGCAGTCATGAATTCAGTACAAGGTCAGTCAGTACAATGGGCATGGGAAGGTAAGTGTTGAGTTTAAATAGCAGGGTGGTTTTGCATGGGGAGGATGATGTCGTTATATTGGTCAATTTAGTTGCATGAGACATTTAATGAACACTAGCCAGTGGGGTTTGGAGGTGGGAATCTATAGAATACTATTGCAGGACCTCTTCTTCAGTGTCTCTTTCTTAAATCAGTGCACAATTTGCCTAGTTAAGAGCCACATTTGGGATGGGTCCAACTGGGAAGCTTCAGAAGATCAGGGTGGTCTCTCAGGGGCTCAACATCATTAAATACATCAGAAATAGAGGACCAACTGACTCACGTTTCCACATCCTCTCCTTATATAGCTGACATTGGTGTATCGAATGGTGGCCCACCAAGGTATGTCCCACTGGAACCTGTAAATGGGAACATGTTTTGAAAAAGGGCATTACGGATGTAATTAAGGATCTCAAGATGACATCAACATGGCTAACAGTGGACCATAAATCCAACGACAAGTGACTTTATAAAACAAGAGAAAGAAGGAAGAAGAAAGAAAGAAAGAAAAAACGAATGAACAGACAGGGAAGGATTCTTCCCTAGAGCCTTCAGAAAGCGTATGGCCCTTTGGGCACCCTGATTTTAGAAGTCTGGCCTCACAAACTGTGAGAGAATAACTTTTGGTTGTTTTAAGTCACCACATTTGTGGTGATTTGTTATGGCAGCCCTTGGAAACTAATGGAACAGACAAAATGTAAATAGTTCCTGCTCCCAGTGAAATGAACAGTGCCCTCAAGTAAATAATAAATCTTGCCAGTGTTGAGTATGTTTGCACCATGCACGTGGCAACGTACAGGGTGCAACATAGAGCCAGGCACTAATCCTTAACCAGCGGGTCGAGGGTCCCCTGAAGATAGCAGCAGAGCCATCCAAAATTCTGAAATGGAATAGTGCATGGCCTGGAGCTGTTTTCCAAAAAGGAATGACTCATTTTCTTATCTAAAATTAAAAAGCACTAATATCCTATCTGAGAACTATTTTTTTTTTTTCAGAAAACTGAGAAAGAAGGCTCAAGAGAGAACAATTGCAAAAGAAAAAGGAATGTTCTGCTGTTGTTGTCCCCGCCCCCCCAACCCATGGAAGTAAATCCGTGATTATGTTCTTGTTCCTCCTGTTTTGGGTAAACATTCCATGCATGGGATCTGATTCCTGTCTCAGTTTTGAGTAGAGATTAGAATAATATTTTATTTTCTGCTGTTTCAGATAATTAACATCAAGATACAATAACTGAAATTGATTGCATTAGTTTTTTTTTTTTTTCAGTGAAATGACAGCTCATATAGTGAACTGGCATTTGACTGCCATTGACATTAATGGCAAGGATTCTGCCTGGTGCCTGGGATGGAGAAAATTCTGATCATATTATGTCATGAGAGCATGAGTCCCAGGTAATGATGACTTTCTCTCTATGGCTGGTGATATGAATGGAAGAAACAAAGCATGGTAAATGGTTGGGTGTTTGTGGGAGTTGGGAGGGGTATCAAAGCATCAGTTTTGCTATTGCCAATTCTAGACTGAAAGATATGGCTTGAACTTGAGAGCAAATGCGCCATTTTACTCCAGCTTCTGAATTTAACGTAATTGGTCCCCACCAAAGAGCAGAGCGCTGAGCTGGATTATTTGCCTAGAGGCTGGAACAGAAGGATGAGACACCTGGCTGGGGCAGTCTGTGAGGTGGGAACCAGGTCTGCATATCCCAGGAGATCTGTGGGTATGGGGGGCAAGTGACTGAACATGAGAGGAGCTAGAGAAGACGGAACCTGGGCTTTTGTTTTGTTTTGTTTTTAATAGGGTAGTAGAGAATACATCCAGCTCATGCCTGCCTCCCACTCCCACCTCTGATTTCACTAACTGAACCAGTGATGGAGGAGAGGGAGAGGAAAATGTGGGGGAAAAGTCATTTTATTTTCAAGTTTCCAACAAGTGCTCCTTCCGAGATTCAAGACACAATAGAGAGTTGCTAATGGAAATTGTGTTCATAAACTTGTCTTGTAGTTAATCAACTTAAAATTACCAAACTGTATTTACGATCATCGATGTTAAATAAGCATCTGAATTCTCTGTGGGAATTTGTCAGTTGAAGATGTTTTCTGTTATAAAAGTGAACCATGTCAGAAAATAAAAAAAACACATTTTTTCCAGCATGAAAGCAAAAACAAAACAAACAAAACAAAAACCTCAAACGAAACCAATAAAATGGATTTATTTTATCCATGGTTGAGTGACTGATGCTATCTAGTTATGTGACAAACCATAAAATGATAAACAATTCCAAATAAGTTATAGTGTTAAATTCAGTGCAAGTAATAAATCCCTTAGGTTGAACTCAGTGAAGGAAATATACACTTCCATTAATCATTTCAATCAGTCTGTGGACACCGCGGATCTTGGGCAGGCCCTGCCTGTCGTAATATGAGGCTAGGCCACGTCAAGGTCTGCAACCCAGAGAAATACTCAGACAAGCAAAGGCAGGTGACGATGAAGACTCCGTGTTCATTATCCTGTGATATTCTGTAGTTCAAACATACCACCTCCTCAGTTCTTCTGCATTTGGGGGGGACCAAAATGATAATGAAGAGATTCATTATCAATGGGCATTCGAGGTATCTCTTCTCCACCCCACTTGCTTTTTTATACTATGTGACACATTTATTACTTCTTTTTGAGAGATATTCATATCCAGTTATATTATTAAAGCCTGTTGGTATCAAAGGAATGGGTTTTTTTAATAAACTTTGAGGCAGTAATTTACTGAATTTAATAAGCTTACTTCCCTAAAACTGCAAAACATGAGGGATACTTTGCACATTTTAAGACAGGACCCTAGACAATAGATCTGTCAGAACCAAAGGAAATCAGAGGTGGGAGAGAATCACTTTGGTCATATTGCCAGGAAACCGATTTCTCTACTTCCTTTTCTTTATGTTCCTATTTAGTTCATTGTTAGGTACGCTTTAACAACATGCTTTCCTAGTCCCTTCAAGAAAGCACCCCATCTCCATTATTCTTACTGAATCAGTGACATCCTTTTCTACAAGAACCACTGCTTATTGCTTATTGTCCACGATCCAGACACGAGTGTACATGCTTTACATTCACAGATTTATTTAAGCTCCACCATAAGCCATACAGTTATAGCTTTTATGCCATTTTGTAGACGATAAAATGGTTGACACTCAGATAGTCTGACTCAAGCTCACACTCTTAACCAATATGCTACTCTTCCACTCTCTCTTGCTTCTTCGATGGCCATTTTGCTCATGAGGATTCCTGAACTGTCTCTTCACTGAGTCTTCTTGCTATAAACGTTTCTGATAAGTCACAGAGAGATTAAAGGGCTCGCTGAAATTTGCACAGTGAGCAAGTGGTGGAACTGAACTTAAATCCAGGCCTTCTGATTCCAAATCCTATTATCTTTAATGACATCACACTACTGGATATAGCTGAAGTTTTCAATTTAGGAGGAACTGGCTCTGAAACAAAATAGCTGGCACTGTTTCATTTCTTTCAGAAATAAATTCCAGATGGATTTAAGAATTAAATCTTGCAAATGAAACCATAAAAGTACTGGAAGAAAATTTTGGTGAATATTTATGTCATCTTGGGGTGGCAAAGGCCATTCTAAAAATGGCCTTAAAGTAGGAAAGATGGATACATTAGATTGCATAAAAATAAAATTTAAAAAGTCTGCATATGAAAACACTACAAATAAAAAGGAAAGGCAAACAACTCAGTTTGGGAAAGCAATTCTCTCTTTTTATTGATAATTCATTTATTCATTCCAAAAATATTGGCACCAGGGTCCCATGGAGATTTGAGGCAGATGCTGCCCCTGTCTTCATGAAGTTTATAACCCAGAGAAGGAGGCAGATCCTGACTGATGAATGTGCAACTATAGGAAACAAAAGGGGCAGGGTTCTATGAGAGTAGGTAGCAGATGTGCCTAAAAAGGCCTGACACCAAATGAGATGACAGGAATGACTTCCTGCAGAGGAACATTTGAGTGGATTTCAGAAAGATGAGTTCAGGGGGCCTGGGTGGCTCAGTCGGTTCAGTGTCTGCCTTCAGGTCAGGTCATGATCCCAGGGTCCTGGGATTAAGCCCTACATCGGGCTCCCTGCTTGGCGGGGAACCTGCTTCTCCCTCTCACACCGCCTGCTGCTCTCCCTGCTTGTGCTCTCTCTGTATCTCTCTTCAAATAAATAAAAACCCTTAAAAAGAAAGAAAGAAGGAAGGAAGGAAGGGAGGGAGGGAGGGAGGGAGGAAGGAAAAAAGGAAGGCAGGAAGGAAAAGAAAGATAGATAGATTGATGAGCCCACATTGAGGGGAAGGCAGCAAAATTCCAGACAGAGAGAACAGCATACCCTTCTGGAGTTGAGTACTGATCCATTTGAAGACAAAGAGGCTAGAAGACTCAAAGCCAAGGAGTAAGAATGCTGATCATATGAGGTGGAGAAATAGAGGTGGCCATTCAATGATAAAGAGACCATAGGAGATGAGTAGGGTTGGACAGGATGGAAGATCAAGAATAGTCTAGAGAAGTCCAAATTAATGGTTGGGTATAAGGATCCAATGTGTAGAGGATAGGACTGGTCAAGAGATATAAATTAAGAGTCATTGAGATTGTATATATAAATATACAAATACATATTTATGTATATTAAATATATATATATATATATATATATATATATTTAATGGTCAAGGAGGGGATGAGCCTACACATGTAACTCAGAAGATTGAGCCAATAGGAAAGCCCAGAGAGTGATGTCATGGAAGCAAAGAAAGCAAGTGTTTCAAAAAGGAGAGCCAAAAAAAACAATGCCAAGTGCTGTTTAAAGATCGAATACAATGAAATGAAATAAGCTGGAAAATACCCAGTGCATTTAGGAGCCTAAAAGTCACTAAGAACTTTAGCAAATGCTTTGTTAAGAATAATGCTTTGAATTTAAAGAATAATGCTTTAGCAAATGCTTTGTTAGAATAATGACAATAGAAACCACACTGGAGTTGGTTAAGGGGTGAGTGTGTAGGCTGAAAGAAATTGCAACAGTATAGAACATGTTTAACAAGTTTTTCTGTAAACAGGAAAAGTGAATGAATGAGAGTAGAGAGACATAAGATTAAAGACATTTTTTTGTGGCTTATTAATTTACTTCAGATAGGAGAGACTTATGAATATAGTGATATGAGTCTGAGTTTACAAATTTAGTGTGCAGGATGTATAACTTCTGAATTTTTCTTAAACTGAACATAAGACATAATGTCTTATGTCACCAGATTGGTAGAAATTTAAGCTCAGTTAATTCAGAACATTTTTCCTTTCCTCAAGGCAGTATCTAAATTTTAGGTGAGTCCACCCAGCTATCATCTATGCTCCTATAATCTCTTGCCAGGGATGCCCCGTCTGTCTATGACACACTCCACAGACTCTACCTCTCTAGGTCTGGCTGTTTCTTGGGATATCACAGGAAAAAAGGACTCCTTGATCTGGAACTCAAGGACCTCTCCCTCTTGTGCTTCCCCCTTTCTCTTTTCCCTGACATCGAAGCATCTTTCCTAGTCTGAGTGGTGTGGGCATTGAAGAGGAAATCTTTTTCTCTCCCCTGTTTCTCTAATACTCCTCTTGGTTTCACTATGATCTGATGCAACCCAAAATGAAGAAGACTTGCAGCCATTCTGTTTTCTATCCTATCCCTTCTCTACAACTAAAATTCATTCAGGTGATAGTTCTGTTCTCTATTTAGCAAAACTGGTTATAAGCTTTTGGAAGTCAGACAATAGGCTATCTTGCGTGTTGTTATATCTCCAATGCTCATAACAATGCCTGGAAACAACAAGCTTTCAATGACTATCTGCTGATATTAAAAAAAAAATAAAGGAGGGAGGGAGGGAAGGAAAAATGAAACTATGTGAGGTAGTAAGGAGAGAAGGAAGAAAAAGATGGGGGCAGGGAGATAGGGAAAGAGAGAGAGAATTGGTTGATGGGTAATAACAGTGTCCACTTCTCTTAACATTCTTCAATGTCAAATGTAAGTGGGAGTTAGCCTCTTAGCAAAATCTCCACTCTGTAATCCTTGATTGACTGATGCATTACCAAGAAACTTTAAAATTTCCCCACCTACTGCCCATGGAGACTTAGAAGACCCTTTCCATGTACTCTCCAGGTGGGCTTTTTCTTCTTCATATGGTGACTTGAACATGAATTGGCCCTTCCTTCAATCCAGCTTCTTGTTTCTTGCAGACATCTGTTAACATTTCTGGCACTTGGATGCCATACTTCTCTAGTTCACAATTCCAATATAATTATACTTGCCCTGCATTCTTAGTTGGGAATCTAGAGGAAGAGGTAAGTAAATACATAACTTCCATCTTGAATCAGAGTCTGTGTAATTTTAGCAAATGTTCATTCTGCAGCAGCCCTGCAAAGGGAAGCTATTGAATGTCCAACATAGTCAATGGACTCTTTGAGAAGGTTGAGATCTTTTTGCTCTAACTCCAAGTAATTTCATTAAAGCCAGAGCTAACTTGGCCAAGAGAAAGACTGCAGTGTTTCCACTAATGTATGTCTATGCCTTATTTCTTTCCCTGCAAGAAAGTGCCCTCAAGGCCAAAGGAAAAGGAAAAAGAGACCAGTTACCAGCAGAAAGAAGGTTTTCCTTGCTCTAACCATGCCCGGGACAACTTGGTCCTCAGTCAGTAGTGCTAAACTGTCAGAGCCTGAGCATAGAAACATGTTTTTGCATGCGAAGAACGTCTAGGGGGAGGTCCTCTCTCTGTCATCTCTGCTGTTCCTGTCCTCTAAAAGAGGTTTTACAAAATTGACTAGAGGAGTGCTTGGAATCTTTTCTCATTCTTTTCCGGCTTCCATCTTGCTGAGCAGCGGGCATTCGGTAACCTTCTATGGAAGTAGAACACAGCCTAAGTAGTTGTCCTCGGTAGAGTGGCTCCCCATCACTCCACCCCCATGAGACATTGACAATGTCTGGAAACACTTTTGATTATCATGATTGTGTGGGGGAATGTTGCTAGTGGCATCGGTGGGTAGAGGCCAAGGATGCTGCTAAACATTCTGCAAAGCACAGGATAGCAACCACAATAAGAAATCATCTGGCCCAAATGTCAACAGTGCTGAGGTTGAGAAATTTTGAGGTACAGATATAAATATTCCTTCAAACAATCTCTTGGAGCAAAAACAAAACAAAGCAGAAAGGCTTGAGGCTCAGTTACTTTGGGGGAGTGGGGAGGATGTACAGAAGGGGAGCTTTGATTTTATTTATCATCTATTTTACATACAATTCTCATATATTTCACAAATAAAGGGGAATTTATAGACATAGGTTGTGGAGTCCAGATAACAGGTTTCACCATGATATGTAGTCAGATATACTTAATAGACTCTCTTTTTCATCATCCCCACTTCAAGACCAAATTCAAAACTTCTTTAAATATCCTTAGTAGAAAGACATATGGATAGTAATTTATTGTTTGGGTACTTCCTTTTTTAGCTTTAACAACATTGTATATTTTCCCACTGCTTTTTAACTTTATAGTTAATTTTAATGGGCAGTTTATACCTGTTCCTTCGTCTAAAGATTTTGTAAAGCTTTGTCCAAAAATAAAAATACATTGATTTAATGTAACAGTATTTTTAACTACCATCTCTAAATTATTCAATTTGTGTGCTTTTTATTTTCATAGTGCACTTATTTTACTTGTTTCTGAGAATAAGTTTATATTGCTTGACTTAATTCCACAAAAATGCTTATAAAAATTTCCTGTTCTTGCTCTAAAGTTCTCTTGGAATTATGAGCACGTGTTTTATACACAGCTTCTTCGTTAAGAACACCCAGATGGCTAGGAAGTTACTCAAATTGGGATTTCAAAAAGAACAGTGAATAAATGTTTAACTTCTTCAGAACTGACTCCTCAGTGGCAATTTTTAGGACATCTGATTCTTTACATATTAAATGTGGTTTATCACTGGAAACTGCATTTGTTTGTAAATGACAGAAATGAATACTGGCTTGAGCAGAACAGGATTTTATTTATTTTTTTTTCACTCTTAAAATAGGTCTGGAGACAAGCAGTCTGGGACTGATACTGTATGATTGGCTTCATACTATCATTCCCCACTGAAGCTCCTCACTCTGAGTTCCTTCATCCTCAACGCATGGCTTCTATCTTTAAGATCTCCCCAGAGTTCAAATTGAGGGCTGGAATTCCAACCATCACCCGCACTTTCCAGGCCAGAGCAGAGGACAGGGGAACAAGGTCCTTTCAAGGACTCTTCTGGAAATCTCATGTAATACATCTGCTGGCATTTCATTGGCCAGATCCTCATCTCTATGAGGGAGACTGGGAAATGTAGTCTTTTGAGTGGGGTACCTAGCCATCTCAAATTTAAGATTAGAATTCTGTTACTAATGAGAAAAGACTTTTATAGCTAAACTGTTTTTGAAATCTCCTTTGGGAGTCCACTCATTTTTACTGATTTCCTCTGACACTACTTTTTCCCTCTCACCCCTCCCAAGGTTTTCGATTTCCATAGAATCCTAAGGATTCCATAGGTTTGAAAATTATTAGCTATGATCATTTCTAAAGGTATATACAAACTTTAAAATTCTGATTCATTGATTTTATTTATTTCTAAGATAGTTAATGTCTAGAGTATCACATTTCTCTATTGATGTTCTTTTGAAATTGTGGTTGCTAAAATACAGGTGTAACAACTCAACATTTTAATTAATTTTCCTCTATCTGAGCACTCCATATTCATGAAACATTAGCTCCTCTTTCCCTTCAGGCTTCACCAAGTTCTAAAAATGGATAAGGGTAATTTGATTTTACATGAATACATTTTTTAAAGATTTATTTTATCTATTTATTTGAGAGAAGAAAAAGCGACAGAAAGAGCATGCAAGTGGGGTGAGAGGTAGAGGGAGAAGATCTCAAGCAGACAGCATTGAGTGTAGAGTCCAAAGTGGGGCTTGATTTCACAACCCTAAGATCATGACCTGAGACAAAATCAAGAGCCAGAAGATTAACTGACAGAGCCATCATTGTTAAAGGTGCCCCTGACTGAATACATTCCTAAATTAATTAACTAATTAGTTAATTAGTTAATTAATTTCCTGTTTTCTTCTTACCATGTATAAGCAAAGTGGTGCTGGAGAAAGTTATTTGTCCTGAAATTGGATAGGTTGTGTTTTATTGACCCCTGTATTTTCTGGATTATTTGTAAGGCACAATTTATTTCCACCCCCATAATTCAAAAAGAATTCTGCATTTTATCACTAATGTAAGAAGTTGTAGGAAAAACAGGGGTATTGAGAACACGCTCCCTTATTTTCAGATATTGTTTCTGTCATTTAATAGTTGTGAGATCATAAACAAATTAATTTTCTTACAAGTTTCTTCATTTATAAAATTAACAATAATATCTATCTTGTTGATTTTTAGAGTTAAATGAAATAATGCATTGTTGATGCTCTATAAATTTTAGTCCTTTTAAAGACTAAAAGTTAATTACATCACAATTAAGGCTTGGGGTCCTTCTTTGAAAGTGAAGAGCTAGAGGGAGATGGCTGTGGAGAAGGAGTCATAACTAGAAGTCTTGGTCTGGGAACTCATGTCAACGAATCAAGGAGGCAACAACTGTAGGACACAGGTTTGGGTATTTAGTCTCAATCTTACATATAGTACTATTCTTGCACATTCACATGTGCGCAACCTCCCCCCCCACATGCACGCATGCACTTAAACACACACACACACACACACACACACACACTATGTGAATAGGAAACATGAACCATCAACAGAAACATGCCAGCAGAATAAAATTTATATTTTCTAGAACAATAGTCTGGTCCTGATTCTAAAACTTTTTGGCTCAAAAAGTAGCATTTATCTGATTTAGGTTTATTCTTGGCTCTCCCATGCAAACAGCAGTCCTAGCCAAAGGCTAAATTATGGATCTTTCAAGTTTGACTTTGGCAAGCATCCTCCTTTCAGCACCTTTCTGACCACCAGAATGGGGTGGAAGAAAAGAATGGGGAGTTAGTCACCAAAAAAAGAAAAGCTTGGGCATGGACATCATTACTAGCTTCAAGGATATGAAGGAAAGATGCAGAACACGTCATCCTGGAGTCCAGAGTTCCTACTTTAAGAAACACTGACTTAAGAGAAAGTTTCTAAACATGTTCACTTTCCTCAGGAGACTACAGCTGATCAAAACATCTCATAGTCTCTTCAATAAATGGTGCTGGGAAAATTGGACAGCTATATGTAGAAGAATGAAACTCAACCATTCTCTTACACCGTACACAAAGATAAACTTGAAATGGATAAAGGACCTCAATGTGAGACAGGAATCCATCAGAATCCTAGAGGAGAACATAGGCAGTAGCCTCTTTGATATCAACCACAGCAATTTCTTTCAAGATATGTCACCAAAGGCAAAGGAAACAAAAGTAAAAATGAACTGTTGGGACTTCATCAAGATCAAAAGCTTCTACACAGCAAAGGAGACAGTCAACAAAACAAAGAGGC
>PISX010037447.1:0-11068 GCA_004024625.1 Mellivora capensis
ACTGCTATTCAACATAGTACTAGAAGTCCTAGCCTCAGCAATCAGACAACAAAAAGAAATTAAAGGCATCCAAATCGGCAAAGAAGAAGTCAAACTCTCACTCTTTGCAGATGATATGATACTCTATGTGGAAAACCCAAAAGACTCCACGCCAAAACTGCTAGAACTTGTACAGGAATTTAGTAAAGTGTCAGGACATGGTGGATAATCTTTTTAACGTACTGTTGGATCCTATTAGCTAGGATCTTTTTTTTTTTTTTAAGAGTTTATTTATTTACTTGACAGAGAGAGAGATCACAAGAGGGTAGAGGGGCAGGCAGAATGTGGGGGTTGGGGTGAGGGGGTGGAGCAGGCTCCTGGCTGAGCAGAGAACATGATGTGGGGCTCGATCCCAGGACCCTGAGATCATGACCTGAGCTGAAGGCAGAGGTTCTAACCCACTGAGCCACCCAGGCGCCCCTTAACTAGGATCTTGTTAAGAATCTTGGCATCCATATTTATCAGGGATATTGGTCTGAAATTCTCCTTTTTGCTGAGGTCTTTGCTTGGTTTGCGGATCAGGGTGATGCTGGCTTCATAAAAAGAGTCTGGAAGTTTTCGTTCTGTTTTTATTTTTTTAAAAGCTTTAGGATAATAGGTATTATTTCTTCTTTGAATGTTTGGTAGGATTCTCCAGAGGATCCATCAGGTCCTGTACTCTTGTTTTTTGGGAGGTTTTTGATTACTGCTTCAATCTTGTTACTAGATATTGGTCTATTTAGGTTGTAAATTTCTTCCTGATTCAGTTTTGGAAGTTTATAAGTTTCCAGGAATGCATCCATTTCATCTAGGTTGCTTAACTTAGTGGCATATAACTGTTGATAATAATTTCTGATGATTGTTTCTATTTCCTTGGTGTTAGTTATGATCTCTCCCTTTTCATTCATAATTTTATTAATTTGGGTCCTCTATCTTTTCTTTTGGATTAGTTTGGCTAGTGGTTTATTGATCTTATTGATTGTTTCAAAAAAACAGCTTCTAGTTGTGTTGATTTGTTCTACTGTATCTCTAGTTTCTATCTCATTGATCTCCGCTCTAATCTTGATTATTTCCCTTCTTGTGTGTGGGGTTGGCTTAATTTGTTGTTGATTCTGCAGTTCTTTAAGGTATAAAGACAGCTGGTGTATTCTGTATTTTTCAGTTTTTTTTTGAGGGAGGCTTGGAAAGCTATGTATTTCCACCTTAGGACTTGGAAAGCTATGTATTTCCACCTTAGGACCACCTTTGCTGTATCCCAAAGGTTTTGGAACGAAGTTGTCTTCATTCTCATTGGTTTCCATGAATTGTTTAAGTTCTTCTTTGATTTCCTGGTTGACCCAAACATTCTTAAGCAGGGTGATCTTTAGCTTCCAAGTGTTTGAATTCCTTCCAAAATTTTTCTTGGGGTTGACTTCCAGTTTCAAAGCATTGTGGTCTGAGACTATGCAAAGAATAATCTCAGTCTTTTGGTATCAGTTGAGCCCTGCTTTGTGACCCAGTATTCTGGAGAAAGTTCCATGTGCACTCGAGAAGAATGAGTATTCTGTTGTTTTAAGGTGGAATGTTCTATATATATAAGGTCCATCTGGTCCAATGTGTCATTCAATGCTCTTGTTTCTTTATTGATTTTCTGTTTGGATCATCTGTCTATTACTGAGAGTGGCTGTTAAGATCTCCTACTATTAAAGTATTCCTATCAGTATGACTCTTTATCTTGATTAACAGTTGTCTTATATAGTTGGCTGCTCCCATATTGGGGCCATAAACATTTACAATTGTTAGATCTTCTTGATGGATAAACCCTTTAAGAATGATGTAGTGTCCTTCTTTATCTCTGACTATAGTCTTTTTATTTTTTTTTAATTTATTTATTTGTCAGAGAGAGGGAGAGAGAGTAGCACAGGTAGACAGAGTGGCAGACAGAGGCAGAGGGAAAAGCAGGCTCCCTGCCGAGCAAGGAGCCCAATGTGGGACTCCATCCCAGGACGCTGGATCATGACCTGAGCCGAAGGCAGCCACTTAACCAACTGAGCCACCCAGGTGTCCCTACAGTCTTTTGTTTAAAATCTAATTTATCTGATATGAGAATTGCTACCCAGCTTTTTTTTGAGGCCCATTGGCATGAAAGATCCTTCTCCATTCCTTCACTTTTAGTCTGGATGTATCTTTAGGTTCCAAATCTGTCTCTTGTAGACAACATATGGATGGGTCCTGTCATTTTATCCAGTCTGCAACCTTGTGCCGTTTTATGGGAGTGTTAAGGCCATTCATGTTGAGAGGGATTATTGAAAGATACGTTTTTATTGACATCATGTTGCCCGTGAAGTCCTTATTTCTATAGATTGTCTCTGTAGATTTCTGTTCTATGTCACTCTTGGGTTCTTTCTTCTCTTGTAGAACCCCACCTTAGTATTTCTTGTAGTTGTGGCTTGGTGGTCACATACTCTTAAACCTTGACAGTATTAGAAGCTCTTTATTTCTCCATCCATTTTGAATTTCAGCCTTGCTGGATAAAGTATTCTTGGCTGTATGTTCTTATTTAGTACCCTGAATATGTCTTGCCAGCCCTTTCTGGCTTGCCAGGTTTCTGTGGACAGGTCTGATGTTATTCTGATCTACCTTCCTCTATACCTATGGAATCTCTTCCCCCTAGCTGCCTTCAGAAGCTCTTGTCTAAAATTATGATTTGTCAGTCTCACAATCAAGTATCTCAAGGTCTTTCTGGTTTCGTTGATCTTGGGAGGTGTTCTTTCTACTGTTAGGACACAAATACTGGCTCCATTCCCCAGATTGGGAAAATTTTCATCCAGAATTTGTTTAACTATATCTTCTAGTCTTCTCTCTTTTTCTACCCCCTAAGAGATCCCATAATTCTGACATTGGAATATTTCATGGCATCATTTATTTTCCTAATTCTGTTTTCATGGCTTCTAAGCTGTTTCTTCCATGCCTCTTCCTGATCCTTTTTCTATATCAGTTTGTCCTCTAGACCACTAATTCTATCTTCCGCATAGGTTACCCTAGCTGTTAGAGTATTTAGATTAGATTGGATCTCATTGATAGCACTTTTAACTTCTTCTGGGCAACTTTCACTTCTGCCCTCAGAGATTCTATGTTGTCACTATTTGTCTTCTCCAACCTAGCTATTGCCTGGATAAATGTTACCCTGAATTCCCTTTCCAACATACTGTTTATATCCATATCCAGTAGTTCCAATGGGGAGGGCACTGTCTCTGAATTTCTCCTCTTTGGGTGTTCCTCCTCCTAGTCATTTTGGTGCAAGGTGATTGAGGGGATGTGTAGCTGAATATATCAACCGCGATCCAGTCAAAGTGCAATTTGGAATGCTTCTGAGCAATCAGAAGTCACCACCAAATAGGAAGAAAGAAGAAAACAAGAGAGAGAGAGAAAGAGGGAGAAAAAAAAAGAAAAAGAAGATGAAGAAGACCCAGCCAGAATGGGCCCCAAAGGTAAGATTTATAAGGTATAGAAACAAAACCGGGCAAACCAAAAGACCGACAAAAGTAAATGGCAAGGAAAAAAAAAAAAAGAACCCAGCCAAAATGAACCTCAGGGATAAGATTATATAATACCAGAACAAAAACAAATACACAGAAACAATGACAGAAGAAAATGATAGTAGGGTTGCTATAAATCCTCAATGTGGGTGAGGAAGTTTATTTTGATTCTGCCTGGGTGTATCTTGATATCTTTGTTAAAGGACTCAACTTTCCAGAGATAAAGGGAAATTAAAACTGGTTTATATATGGGGGTAGTATTGATTAGAGAAAGTGGAACTGGGTAACTTATAGGTAACTGGAAGTTTATATCTATATATATATTTAAAAAAGTAGAAAAGGAATAAAACAAAGGTATATGTATGAAAAAAGTTTAAGTTAAAATGTTATGGAATATGTTGTATTAAACCTCTAGTTGTAATGGTAAGTAGGTTAAAAAATTAAAAAGGATAAGAATAGTGAGAACGAATTACAAATAAAAATTTTATCTATGAAATATACAGGTTTTAGGGAAATATATGTTTTACAGTTTTATGGGGACCCTGTGGTGGTTGTCCTCTTGTTCTTTTGTCTGGCTTTCTGGGGTAGGGCACTCTCTGTGGCATGGGTGGTCGCCAGAGTCTGCGGGCTTAGGCCCATGCCCATGACTGCCCGATTCCAACAGTTGCCCCTTAAGATCTTTTGTTCTTTTTGTGTGTTTTTAACCAGACTCCAAGTTAATGCTGATCCCCAGTCACAGAGCACAGTTATTACTTTCCAATGTGTCACTTCTGTTGGTTCCTTCCCCCTTCTGTTTATCCTCTGATATCAGTCCAAGCGTTCCCACTCAGCTTTACCTCTCCACTGGCGATTCTGTCCCTGTAGAGATCCAGAAGTGTATAATCCACGTCTCAGGCTGGTTTCATGGGTGTTCAGAGTGTTCTGGCAGATAATTACCTCACTCTAGGAGACCAGTTGAAAGAGAGTCTCCTACTTCTCTCCATCTTGCCCCTCCCTCTCATAGGTTTTCTCTCTCCACACATTCTCTATTTTTCTCTGTCTCTCTTCTAAGAGAAGAGTGGAAAGTAATTTGTTATAAACCTTGCTCTCTGTGTCTATTTTACAGTCATGGTATTTAGATTTATAATTTACCTTGTCATCAAATAATAGGATTATACAATATGAGTTAAAAATGAGCATCATTTATATATTTATATTGAAATGTAAGACATTCATAATATATTAATTAAATATATTGCATTAGTATTTTCATTAATCCATATATCATATTATTTGTCTGTGCTTGCATCTGTAATGATTCAGTGTAACTTAATATAAAACCATGATAAGAATATAAGGATAATGCTTTTTCCATCTATTATTTCTCCACTGTGTTCAATAATAGCAACATTAAGTCCTCACAGTTGTGACAGCTATAAAAGGATATGGTTAGCTTATCTGTAGCAAGCTGCAAAGGTAAAAATTGTAAAGTAATTTACTATCACAGAATGGTTTTTAAGTCATTTGCTTTTATATGTAAAATTAATTAAACAAGCAAGATTGAAAGCTGACACACTGAGGATTTTATTCCTTTTGCCTAATGTAGCATATTATGTCTATCTGAAAAATAGTTGTAATTGTCCTTTTATTTTCTTCTCTTTAAATATCTAAAAGTTTAGTTAACAATATTCAACGTTATGTGGAAATGTTCTTTTTCCTAGCAGTGTGTTTTGTACACAGATAAAATATTTTTGCACATCATATAAAACTCACTGTGTCTTATCTAAACTGGAAAGGTTTTTCTATGATGAAACACTATGTGCAGTTTGAATTTTTGTAGACACTAGACAATAAAAATGAATTTAGTTATAAGACATAAATATCTTTCATAAGAACCTCGAAGGTGCTATTGAAGCAGAAGAAGAAAAATAATTCTAAGACAGGTGTTCTAATGATATTTGTACTGGAAAAAAGAGAGTTTATTCATATATCATTATTTTATCATGCTTTATGATAATAAATACAATTATCATGGGATACCATAACTAATTATGCAATTTAAAGGAAACATAATTTAGTAGTTTTTATTATTGTAAAAACATTTTCATCAGTTTTAGTTTTGCTTTGTAGAAAATATGGGGCTTTTGCTGATAAAATGATTAGTTGTTGAAAACACTTCATATATTTTATTAGCTCATAATAAAGATAAATTTCCATAGAAGAACTATCATATTATCTTAC
Source organism: Mellivora capensis (assembly GCA_004024625.1). Taxonomy (NCBI): domain Eukaryota; kingdom Metazoa; phylum Chordata; class Mammalia; order Carnivora; family Mustelidae; genus Mellivora; species Mellivora capensis. The sequence continues at coordinate 5,757 of PISX010037447.1, forward strand.
AGATTTATGTGGGTTTTTTTGATCATTTATAAACAACCTTATGGCTATTTATTCAGGTCCCAGCAGCTCCATGAATGACATTTAATAGATATGTGGAAGAAAACATATGCTTAATCAGTAGAAAAAAAAATCAATAATAAAAACTTTGTAATTACTGGGAGATACTATTTCAGTTAGCTCGTTATTGCTCAGATATTTCTTCTAAAATAAGGGGGAAAAAACTTATTTTACCAGAAAGAATTGTTTTAGAAAATCTGAAATTCATTTACATGAGTTTTAAAAATAGTAGGTCTTACTTTAAGCACTAAATATCCACCTTAATAGAAAGGTCATTATAAGAAAACTTTTCAGAGTCATAGTCTTAATATCATTTTAGTGCTAATTTTATTTTTTTAACTTGCTTTGCATTGCCACTAGGTGGAACCAATGAACTTTATAATTTCTATTAATGCATTTTTGTCCTATATGTATATACTTATAAAGTCTTCAACTAAAAATCCTGGAAATACTTCAGCACATAAATTCCTTAACTCTGTGAATGGGCATCAAAAAATTGAGTAATACCAACACAGGAATACCATCGGCAAACACTAGTGTAAAAAATAACAAAATGTCATCAACAACAATGAATCTGAGTGAGTAGTTTAAAAATATCAGAGAGGATATGCAATCTTTAAACAATCAGGAGGAAAGGTAAATCATAATGAGAAACTGTACTAATATATTTGATGATACATATTGAATTGTGTCTTTGTAGAAATCTATTAAATGCAACAAAATAGATGTATACTAATTGTTCAATTGTAGATATTTATTAAAAACCATTAAATTGGAAATGAGACCTATTTTAAATATTTCCATGTAAAACTTACTGCTTTTGAACAACAGTAGTCAGCTAATTGGTAATTTGTGCTTGTGTTGAGACTCTTTCTCAAATTTGTTATTTTTTTTGGATCTTTATATAAGAAAAAATGAGGAAGCTATTAAGAAGTAGAAAATATGTGGTATATACATAATAAACTTTTTCTGCCTTCATTTAGAGGGTTGATTTTTTTTTCAATACATCCAGTTTGCAGAATGAATTGGAAAACCCTGTTTATGCTCAATAAAAAAAGGGAGCAAGTAAGAAGACTGATAGGATAAGTATAAAGTAACATTGTTGGATACTTTTATAACTTCAATTTTCTAGCCTGGAAATTGAGACTTAAAAGTTTAGTGTCTTTTCCAAAGACAATTAGTTTTAGAGCTGGTTTCTGATACAAGATATCAGCCCTTAGTCCCTATACAAAAGACTAGCATGCCTAGAATGTGGAGTATACAGAACACATGTAAATCAGTGAACCTTAAAAAACAAGCCTAAAACATCAGAACCCGTAAATGCTATGTGAAGATTTTTCCTATCACTGATGGTGATTGTAGTCATTTTAATCAATAAGATGAGATCTGAAGAGCTTGAAGATTGGAACAGAAGAAAGCCAAGGACAGATGCAAAAGAAAAAAAAAAAAAAAGCCAAACCCACCAAAAAAACCTGTATTAATTTACCAGGGCTGTCTAACAGAGAACTGCAAACTGGATGGCTTTACACAACAGAAATTTATGTCTCACTGTTCTCGAAAATAGAAATCTGAAGTCAAGGTGTCAGCAGGGCTATTTAGTCACTAAACAAAGTGTTGGGGAAGTATTATTCTGTACATATCAAATTGAAGAGTCTACTAAAAGATGTTGATTTGATAAAATTTGTCAAATGCCACAGATTTTTAAGTAAATGTAAACCTAAAGTCTTTCTGCAGAATGGTAGTCATTGGTTTTAACAAAAGTTGCTTTAAAGAGCAGAGTAGATCTAATAGACTTCATTTTTGTTGATTGATTATTAAATGGGATATTTTCTATGGAATCTTGATTTTGAATGGAAGACAATATTGTCACTAATTAAGATGGGACAAGTGTATGCAAATTTAAACTGTATGGGGAGAAAAAGGAGTGGAGAAGGTATTTGCACATGCTGGATATTAATGGGAAAACTCATTGAGAATGGGTTCTAGGATGGTCTGAGGACATTTAAGTCAAAACACAAATTGATATATCTTTCATAGAATCTAGAGAATATGGGAAGGATGTTAGCCCATTCAGATGTTTTAAAACTACAGTGAAGTTTGGTATAATTTATAATGATCCTTTTTTAGAAGTGAATGGTGAAATCAGCTTTTTAATGGAAGTGGATCTTGGGAAGGAGATAATGAGGAAAGTGTTGAAGGCTTGAATAATTACAGAATAAATAACAGAGGTGACTAGAAAAATATGGTATGATTGCTTTAAGTGTCTTGGCCAGTTATTTACAAGGATTATAGTCACACACAACAACACAAGTATGGATTGGAAAAGTCACAAAATTAGAATGATGGCAGTTTGGGCTTGAGGGTAATTACGTAGCTGATTAGAATGTTGTGTAAGACAGAAGTAAATAATAAGGGCTGATCAATGGTGATAAGTGTTAAGTAATAAGGAAAAATCCAAGAATAGAAAAATGGGCTCTGTAGTTAAATAAAATTAGCTATGTTACTCTCTGAACATTTAAAAAATCAAGTTGAAACATTATGTGTTCTTTAAATTAAAGATTTTTTAAAAATAAAATATGTAGGCATATAAAATTGAAGAAATGAAAAAGAGACAGCTAATAAATAGGCCACATTAACTGGATGAATATAGAAAGCAGCAGCGCTAAGGCATATTTTTTTTTGGCATGGTATTTATACACCAGGCATTATCTTTCATGTGTCAGAACCAAACATAAAATTTAGAACAACCAAATCTTCAAATAAAATATTATTTCAGTTAAGTTTTGCAGAACTCAAAAGAAAACAAAACTTTTTCCTTTATTTTTTTAAATGCTCAAGTCATAAAAAATCTTTCTGGATTAACTTCATTAATTTAAAAGCCTATCCTTTAAAAGAATGTTGGTATTATACAGTTAAATAAAGCAGAACTATTTCTCTTCAAAGAAGTTATGATTCCTAGTTTGACAAATAGCAGAAAACATAACATATTTCAAACAAGGAGTTATTATGAACAAAATTTCTGTATTGAAAATCCAGAGGCTGACTGGCTTCTGTCACAAAGAGATTACAATCTGGGTCCATTTTTCTGTGGTTCTTTTGACTATATTTTCCTCTCTTCTGACTTGACCCCAGATTATTTTGCCTGATGACAACAACATGGCTGAGACACTACTAAGCTTCATGTCTACAGAAGCACTGCCCTAAGCAAGTGAAAGTTACTCTGTCCAACACAAATCGCATTCTTCATTCTGACTGGTTCATCCTGTGCCAGGCACTATGGTAATAAGGACTGAGATCATGCAGGATGTTCCATCCTAAATCAGGATGGTTCTCACTCCTGGAATAAGGACGGATTCAGTTTCACCTGGCATGTTTTGTCCTCTGTAACACTGATGAACAAATGGATGTGGGACTGTGAGGCTAGCACAGACATGTATTGTGAAGTTCTTTATTGACCATTTCAAGAGGTTGGGAGTTGGCAATGATGTATGCGGTGTAGTGGAGAGGAGAAGATCTGCCAAAGTAGCAGTTATTAGGAAATAAGTATGTTGTCTCTAAATAATTTAAAAATAATAAAGCCAACTTAAAGTTGGTCTGCTTGTTATAGCTATGCTCTGGTAAGTCTCAACAGTGCCAGTGATAAAATACTCATTCTCAAAAAATCTTTTCAGTCTATCATAATTTTAACATATGTGTAACTTACATAGAATAAAGTGCACATATTTAAAGTACAGCTTGGGGTGCCTGGGTGGCTCAGTGGGTCAAGCCTCTGCCTTTGGCTCAGGTCATGATCTCAGGGTCCTGGAATCGAGTTCTGCTCAGCGGGGAGACTGCTTCCCTCTCTCTACCTGCCTCTCTGTCTACTTGTGATCTCTGTCTGTCAAATAAATAAATAAAATCTTAAAAAATTAAAAATAAAGTACAGCTTGATGAATTTTGACACATACATACAACTATAGAAGCACCAACTCTCTTAAACGAACAAATGGACCGTTTTCATTAACTCTGAAAATCCTTTTGTGTTCCGTTTCTACTCATTCCTTGCTGAGCCGTGAGAAACAAACACTGTTTAGGAGTTCCATTGTCAGAGATTAGTGTCCCCTCTTATGATACTCATATTAAAGGAATCACAGAGGGCATATTCTTTGTGTTTGACTTCTTGTGCTGAATATAATATTGTTCAACATTTTTCCATATGATTGCTGAATAATATCCTATTACATGAATACAGCACAATGTGCTTATCTATCTTCTCCTTGTGGATATTTGATTCCCCCCTCTGATTTTTGTCTATTATGAATAAAGCTGCTATAAACATTTTTGTATGATACTTTCTGTAGGCATATTTTCATTTCTTTTGGGTAAAGGAAAAGAAAACCTTCATTGGTTGGTCCTAAGTTAGACTTATTTTTAATTTATAAGAAACTGACAAGAGTTTTTAAATAGGTGCTTCATATTCAACACTTCTCAACGTTATATAAGAGTTTCAGTCAATCTGCATCCTTGTAACTTGCTGTTGCCAGTCTGTTCTAGTTGAGTCATTCTTATGGTGGGTATGGTTACCTTTTTGTGGTTTAAGTGTACATTTCTCAAATAATAAATACAGAGAAAATTTGAATCAACCATTTGATTATCTTGCTTTTATGTAGAGCCCTTTCTCATTGTAACTCTTCAGACTCTACAACTGAGGTTTGCATAATTTTATCATATAAAGAAAATGAAAAAAAGGGAAAAAAATAATACTCTCACTTCCCTTCACAAAGGTTTCCCCTTTTCAGAATCATCATTCCCTGAGTCCTGGTTACTTGAGCAGGTTTCTGAAGATATTAACCAGGTATCTTTTAAAATTTAGTTTTATTTCTTTACTTACTAATTTTAGTTAGTCCAAGGAGAGATGAGTAGAGGATTATTTATTGTTGGCTATGATTTTTGTTGTCTGAAATATTTCCTCATCCTTATTCAATAATTGTTATGTTTTAAACTATTTTAATTTCAGATTTTATTTGGGTCTCCATTTAAAAATTTTGTGTCTTAAATTAACAAGTCAGGAAATGACAGATGCTGGCGAGGATGTGGAGAAAGGGGAACCCTCCTACACTGTTGGTGGGAATGCAAGCTGGTACAACCACTCTGGAAAACAGCGTGGAGGTTCCTCAAAAAGTTGAAAATAGAACTACCCTATGACCCAGCAATTGCACTACTGGGGATTTACCCTAAAGATACAAACGTAGTGATCCGAAGGGGCACGTGCACCC
>PISX010037448.1:0-11049 GCA_004024625.1 Mellivora capensis
TGAATACCCAACTTTTGTAGCAACATGGACAGGACTGGAAGAGATTATGCTGAGTGAAATAGGTCAAGCAGAGAGAGTCAATTATTGTATGGTTTCACTTATTTGCGGAGCATAACAAATAACACGGAGGACATGGGGAGATGGAGAGGAGAAGGGAGTTGAGGGAAATTGGAGGGAGAGATGAACCATGAGAGACTATGGACTCTGAAAAACAACCTGAGGGGTTTTGAAGGGGTGGGGGTGGAAGGTTAGGGGAGCCTGATGGTGGGTTTTAGGGAGGGCACGTATTGCATGGAGCACTGGGTGTGGTGCAAAAGCAATGAATACTGTTACGCTGAAAAGAAATAAAAATAAATTAATTAATTAAAAAAATAAAAAAATTTTAAAAATAGATACCTTTCATAAAAGAGAAATAAGTTCATTTCCACTTTAGGCCAAATAAGCCCCACATTTTAAACTATATGCATAAATATTTTTAAATGCTTTTAAGCACTTTAAAATACACACACATACACACAAATTATTCTCAAGCAGTTTATTTTCTTTTTTTTCCCCCAAGTAAAATAAGTAACAATACTCTACCAAGGGTCTCTTGGAAGACAGAATCTAAAAGGAATATAATTTCTCAGATAACAAATATTTAATTCCCTATTAATACTATCCAGAATGACATTGCCACTGTATAATTCTACATAGTCATTCTGTGGTTTTCTATGTCCTTGAAAATTTTCTCTGTTTTTTCACAAAAGTCCCTATTCAATATGTCAGACATGATATCACATCAAGAACCAAAAACCAGGGGCACCTGGGTGGCTCCATGGGTTAAAGCCTCTGCCTTCAGCTCAGGTCATGATTCCAGAGTCCTGAGGTCGAGCCCGCATCGGGCTCCCTGCTCAGTGAGGAGGCTGCTTATCCCTCTCTCTCTGCCTGCCTCTCTGCCTACTTGTGATCTCTGTCTGTCAAATAAATAAATAAAATCTTTAAAAAAATCAAAAACCAATAAGCAATTATGATGTAAGTGTAAGTTTACTATTAAATATACCTTAGTGAGTCTGAACAGAGCAATACCTTTCTAAGAACAAATGCCCAATGAATCTGCAAGTTAAAATGTGACATGTTCGTGTGGATTATATATATTCCCCACAGGGAACATGCCAGATATAACTGGAGCCTCTTCCCATTACAGAAAGCAAGAAATTCTCAAACAAAAGTAAACTAAACAGTTACAAGGTTATATTAAAAACACAGAAAGTCAGCTGAAAGAGCTCTTCATGACCAACTGTGGAACAGTGCAAATAACAAAATAAATTACATTAAATTGTATCCCCAAGTATAAAATATGTAGAATCATCCATACTGATGTAAATCAATCATTGTATAAATAAGAAGTAGGAAAAAAAAAAGAAAAAAAGAAAAAGTAGGGAGGGGTGCCTGGGTGGCTCAGTCATTAAGTGTCTGCCTTCGGCTCAGGTCATGATTCCAGGGTCCTGGGATCTAGCCCTGCATCGGGCTCCTTGATCAGCGGGAATACTGCTTCTCCCTCTCCCACTCCCCCTGCTTGTGTTCCCTCTCTCGCAGTGTCTCTCTCTGTCAAATAAATAGTAAAATCTTAAAAAAGAAGAAGAAGAAGAAGAAGAAGAAGAAGAAGAAGAAGAAGAAGTAGAAGGAGGAGGAGGAGGAGGAGGAGGAGGAGGAGGAGGAGAAGAAGAAGAAGAAGAAGGAGGAAGAGGAGAAGGAGAAGAAGAAGGGGAGGATAGACAAATCTCCTATGTAGAAAGATTCCAAGTAATAAATGTACATGCTTCTCTCTTTTTTTTTTTAAAGATTTTATTTATTTGAGAGAGACAGAGAGAGAGAGAGAGAGAGAGAGAACACGCAGGAAGGGTGGCAGAGGGAGAGGGAGAAACAGACTGAGCAGGGAGTCCTATGTGGGGCTCAATCCCAGGACCCTGGTATCATGACCTGAGCCAAAGGCAGGTGCTTAACTCACTGAGCCACACAGGTGGCTCCATGCTTCTCCTTTAAAAATAGTGGAGTATAACTTCCACTTAACACAGTCTACATATAGTGACTTCCTATCAAAGAGCAGAGTTTAGATAGGTGGAAAAACAAGTACTTTACAGAGGAGAATCCTTAAAAACACTACTTCAGCCAAGTGATCAAGGTTAATACCAAAAATGATAAGTCATATTGATTATATGCACTCCTGATAGAGAACTTTACATCTGTAGTGTTTCTCCTTAAAACCCATAATCCCAGGCTAATCCTGAGGAAAAAATGTCAGGCAAATCTAAATTGAGAACATCCTACAAAATTCCTGATCTGTACTCCTCAAAACTCTCAAGGGCACCAAAAACAAGAAAAATTTGAGAAACTGTCACAACCAAGAGTAGCCTAAGGAGACACAATGATTAAATACAGTGTGATATCCTGAATGGGATCCTAGAACATAAAAAGACCATTAGATAAAAATAAGGAAGTTTGAGCAAAGTATGCACTTAACTTCATAATAATAAGTCAACATCAGTTCATTAATTGGGACAAATGTAAACACTAATGTAAGCTCTTATTAATGGAGAGGCTACAATGTGTGGAGTATATGGAACTTTCTGTAGTACCTTCATCACTTTTCTATAAACCTGAAACAATTCTAAAATAAGAGATTGATTTAAAATGCAAACCACAGGCTAAATTCTTTACTACTGAAAAATCAAAGAGATTTGTTTATTTCATCTCTTTATCAGTTTATGCCATAGGCTTTAGGGATTTCTTTTGTCAAATAAGCCCCCATTTAATAACTTACATTGTGCTACCATTCAGATACCAAAATAAAGCACTCTCTCATATTTGCCTTATTTAATTTTTGTAGCAGCTTTCAGAGGCAGGATGACAGGTTTGTTTCCATGATGAGAAGATAAATTTAAAAATGCATTCAATTTGTCCAAGTCACAGAAATAAAGCTGATTCTCGAAGCCAGCTCTTATGAACTCTTACCAAACATTTCTTGGTATTTCCCTCAAGAACAACTAAACCATTATTAAAGATTTTTCTTTCCTTTAACTATGGTTAGAAAGCAAAATAATATGTTACAATACTGGTTTTGAATGTTAGATAGCACCATTTTAGCCTGAAAAAATGAAGATTATATACTTTTCTAGGTGACTCCCTAATATTACTCTATTCACACTCTAGCAGTAAGAATAGAAGAACTGATTGTGACTTTGCTTATATTTATTTCTCAGGAATACAATGATTTCATAGTGAGAAACCTTGTTTTTAAGCTCCCAATATACCACCTGGCTGTATCCAAGCAAAGAAGAATTTAACATTTGCGAAATTTATGGTTATATTTGTGATGGATGAACAATAGATGTAAACACAGCATTGGAGGGTGTATTTTAATGTCTTCATGAGTTCTGGAAGATATTACCTCAAAAAACACATGATTTCCTACTTTTTGACTGATTATAGAAAACCAGTGCATTGCCAGAAAGTCTAGATGAGACTCTTGTGACATCACTCTTTGCCAACACATGTGACAAATTTACCCATACTAAAGAACAAAACACTGAAAAAAATATAACCCACTGTACATAATATATACTCCTCTGTCAAAGTCTATTTCTATGTAAACAACCGGAATGCATACTCTTCAGTAATTGCTACAATTAATTCTAAAATACTACTTTGGGGACACCTGGGGGGCTCAGTTGGTTAAGCGGCTGCCTTCGGCTTAGGTCATGATCCCAGCGTCCTGGGATCGAGTCCCACATCGGGCTCCTTGCTCGGAGGGGGACCTGCTTCTCCCTCTACCTCTGCCTGCCACTCTGTCTGCCCGTGCTCGCTCTCTTGCTCTCTCTCTCCCTGACAAATAAATAAATAAAATCTTAAAAAAAATAAAATAAAATAACTACTTTGGAAATAACTTGAACATATTTTCCTCAGTTGCAGAAGAGTTGATAGAACTTCAACACATATTAATTTTTATTCTGAGGGATTTACACATACATTTTATTCAATAATCACTGATGGCTCTTTCACATCCACCCCCACCAAGTTTGTTTAGCAGTCTTTATTCTTTTAATCATAGTGGCTGCTTGGAGACTCATCAACAAGTTTACCCAACTTTAATTACCTGCCATCTTTGAGAGCCATGATCAAATAAAATAAACCCCAAGTACTGTCCTCATCACTGAATGCCTGTGAAGTTACCACTGAATGAAACTTAATCCCTTCTGGTCCTATGCCCATGAGACCCTCAGAATTAGGGTTAGAGAGTGACTTTAATCAGAGTAGTTCGTAAAAACAAAAAAAAAGTAGGATGACCACATCCAAAAGGATCCAAAGAAAACAATACATCATAGTACCTGACACAACTTTGAAATGAATAAAACTGAATACATCTATGAGCAAGTCAAAAAATCACTCAGGTTACATTTGTCATTCTTAATCCAGTGGACAAGCCCTCTCATTAATTAAAAATTAAAAAATTCACTATAATCAGCAAATGAATGTTAGCAACAGCCATATTTATAGTACCTGAGAAAACTCATTTAGTAGGAGTTAAAGCAAGTATTTTCTCACATGTTAGAAGACATGCAAACAAAAATTGAGTTAGAGATTGTAATCTCCAGGAGCATCTTGAAACAACTGGTTCCAAAAGGAAAGAAAAAAAAAAACTATCGATCTATCACCTATCTTCAGATGAGTTTATAAGTGATAGATGGAAAGACATTTTTAGCCAAAAATCTCAATCTTAATATTGATTCTGCTTGATTAAACTTACTGGAGGATAACGATGCCAAGAGCTCCAGAAGGGGCACAAGCTTGAGAAATTACCAGATACATAGGTCAGAGGTCTAAAGTTACTGGACAGTAAGGTTAGTGGTTGGCCACTGCTATGCATAAATCAATGATTCCAACAACAGAGTCATAGATCAAAGGGAAGCTACTACCAGATATATAGTTGGAGACCTAGAAGACACGGGGGAGAGAGGTCAGGGAGGGGCCACTATTAATTGGGACCTTGAACGTCAGGTATAGGTTGGTGTACTGGTTCTCATAATCTCCTTAGGAGCTTCCCAGGTGTAATCTAAAAGTGGGCCCCATACTTGGAGGGCAGGAAGAGACTGAAGAAAGAGGCACAACACTCCAGATTGGTAGGTGTCAGGTTTATTAAGCAAGAGAACTTACCAGGCTTGTCTTGGGCAATTACCAGAAGAGTAGATTCTCTGCACCTGCCCACAGAATTTTTAATTTATACTGAGGTTTTAAGTGAGTTCAGTCACGTATACCCTCTAGATAGTCTCAACACCACATTTCTATCTCAAGGTTTTCCTTGGGGAAGCTTCTGGGAGCAGGGAAGCAAGCAGAATGCACATTCCAAAAACAGAGGAGAGGTGAGGAGCCTCCAGTTTCCTGGATCTAGCTCACAAGTCAACTGGCAGTCATGTCTCCTTGATGACCTCCCCTCAACACTCTATCTCTCTACAATGTCTTATGCTCTTCTCTTCTGCAATGAGCTGTTAGCTAGGGGTTCAACTAGCATGGAGATGGCTCATTTGGTGGTTATCTGGTGCATTAGAGACAGAGGTCACAGGAATAATACAGGCGCTAACAGGACAAAACATAGGTTAAGATGATAATTCTCAAACTTAGTGACAATTTTTCTGCCATGAGCCTCATGATGCAAATCATTGATTTATTAAGTTCCCTAGGCTGAGGACCAGATTACTCAGGGCTTTCATTTGTGTTTTTATATGATTTAATAAAGACAACACATTAACAAACTCATCAGTATAAACACAACACTCGGTTTGGATAGTGGCAGAAATGCAAGGAAGCAGTGATAATATCCAATACCATTCTATTTTGGAGAACAGTTTTTCTCTTAAAGATGTTTCAGTGTTCAATAAGGACATGCTTTTTTGACTATCATTCAAGGGTTTCTAGATGAATTTGGTAAGGGCCAGGCCACTGGAGGTAACAGAGGTGGCAGCAAAATGATTTTACCTATGAGAATTAGAATATGTCCATATGGCCTTGAGGAGAAGGAGGTTGACATCTTTAGGAACTTGACCTGGTTGTATATATCATACATGTTGGCCAGGGGAGGTAGCACTGTCAGGCATGAGGAAATGGGGATGGGTATGCCAGACCAGAATTCCCACCTTTTTCCTCTTTTAACGGTGTTTGTTCCACTTTAGGTATAATGTTTCAACAGTTCTCATTTGCAATGGAACAATGGGATCCCAGTGGAGTTTCAGTAGTACCTTTTCTTTCAGAGGCACAAAAGTAGCTCACCCATCCCACTGCGATGTCCATTGTGAATTCTAGTAGATGTTTCCTTTCCCAGATGTAATAGGGCTTGGTGTTTTCAGCGGGATAACACACTGATCTGTCGAGAGATTCAAGGAAATAGATATTTGCTGCCATTTCCATATCTTTATGGTCCTGGATGCTTTGACAAGAGTCCCCCCTGTATAGCATATGGGACAAGAGGCCTACTGGTTGATCATTCAAATGTATTTCAAATGTATCAAAGCCTGGGATAGTACTTTAGTTCACCCTGCTGAAGTGGTTTTACCTGTTAGTAATTTAATCTGGTGTATGTGTGTGTGTTAAGTAATCTCTACACCCAATGTGGGGCTTAAATCTATAACCCTGAGATGAAGAGTTGCACACTCCACCGACTGAACCAGTCAGGTGCCCCTTAATCTGCTGTTTTAATATTCCATTATTTCTTTCTTCCAACTTTGCTTCTTACAAGTTATAAGGGAGATAGAACCTCCATTCGGTCTTTTGTTCTTTGGCCATTCTTGTATATTACGACCTTTGAAATATGACCCCCCACTCACTATCTTCTTGATGAGGGTATTTGGATACACTATTCAGTTTTTCTAACCCCCTAAGAGCAATAAGGGGATGCTTCGGTTAGGCCAGATGCAGTGTCCACACAAACTAGGGCATATTTAGAACCCTCACTCAGAGAGATGGGGTCAATATAACCAATCTGCCAGTTCTTCCCTAGTTGGAAACTCCGGTAGGTGGCCTTAGATTTTTTTCGGCAGTTGCCTTGGGCATTTGTTTAGAACACACACGAGGGGCGCCTGGGAGGCTCAGGTGGTTGGGCATCTGCCTTTGGCTCTGGTCATGATCTCCAGATCCTGGGATCAAGCCCGGCGTGGGGCTCCCACCTCAGGCAGTCTCCTTCTCTCTCCCGCTGCCTTTGCCCTACTCATGCTCTCTCTCTCTGTATCTCTGTCTCAGGTGAATAAATACAATCTTAAAAAAACAACAACACATGAAATGCTGTTACTGCATTAACCAACTCATTGTATTTCCAGGCCATCCAGCATCTTTGGCAATACGCCATCCTACTCAGGTATTGCAGTAGTCACTCTTTTTGGGTATCCAATCTGCTGTATCTACTACAGGGTCAGTTGTTAGGGCTTAAGCCCTAACTGAAAGATCAGCTTCCTGATTGTGAGGGGGTGTCAAGGTCTTCAGAGCTGGGACAGGGAGGAAAGTAAGGATGGCTTCAGGCTTAATATAAATGTCCCTCTGCATTTCTGGATCCCACCAGGACTAATTCATGAATCATCCATCCCATGGCTTCTCATTTTCCAAGCCATAGGGTTAATCTCTTTAAAAAGCCCAACTGTCAATAGGAAGTGCTAATGGCCAGGGCTGATGAGTGATTACCAGGGAAACCACTCTGAGTTCAACCTGTTGGCTATTGTGGTCATTCCTTCCTAAGAGGCTCCACCTAGAGGAGAACTGTGTACATTGCGAGAAGCTCTTGCTCTGTGGGGGTCCTGTGGGGGTTTTGTCCCCTTCCAGAGTTGGGACCAAAATCCTTGGGACGCTCTCCCTTTCTTTTGGCTCTGCCACAGGGCCTGATCCATAAAATCTGGGAGTTACAGAAACCTCTAATTTAAATGGTAGCCCTGTTTGGGAGACACCCAGAGCTTCAAACTGCTTCATTAGTAGTTTCGCTTTCTCAAAGGCAGCCTGCTGCTGTGATCCCCAGTCCCACATGTCCCTTTCTTCTCCAAGAGGCATAAGGGACAAAGGCACCATGCCAGGGAATGAATAAGAGTTATTTAAAAGCCCCAAACCCTTACAAAATCTTGCATCTCCCTTACAATCTTAGGGGTTGGATAGGTTTGCATCTTGTCAAACACAGCATCTGGAATGACATGGATCTTCCATGACCAAATGACTACCATAACTTTATAGTCATTCCTGGGCCTTGAATTTTCTGTGGGTTCACCACCCATCCACATTCTTGCACATGTTCCAGCAAAACCTTCATGGTGCCTTGCAGAAAAGCAAGTCTTCACATGTCAACATTATACCATCAATGTAATTGGGCTCATTTTACTCCTGTAGGGAAGGAGAGCAGAGACAGGTCTCAGGTTACCATCCCATGACAAATGGTAAGGTGTGCAGATAGTCTTGGGGAAGGACTTGAAAGTTCATTATTGTCCCTCCTACATGAAGGCAAATCGATTCCATGAATCTCCCTGCGAAGGCTCAGCACTTTTGCAAGAACACATTTGCCAAAGCATCAGAGTAAAACAGTAAGTGTCTGCAAAGAACAAAAGATTTTAAAATGACCATGGTTAAGGATCTGGTGAGAGTTCACTACAATGCAACTGATAAGAGAATTTGGTTATTTATGTGGCATACACTTTAAAATTATGATTGATAATATTATACCAGGACATACAAGATATTTAGAAATTTTAGCTAAAAACAGTTTAGCATCACTTCTTGTTTCCCATGGAAGTTAATGTATACAAAAATTACATAGTTGTAAAAAACTGTAAAAAGTCTTTTAATTGGAAAGACTCTGTTTTCTTTTCTTTTTTTTTTTTTTTAGGATTTTTATTTATTTGTTTGACAGGGAGCTACACAGCACAAGTAGGCAGAGAGAGAGGGAGAGGCAGGCTCTCTGCTGAGCAGGGAGCCTGATGCAGGGCTTGATACCAGGACCCTGGGATATTGACCTGAGCCAAAGGCAGCTGCTTAACCTACTGAGGCCCCCAGGAGCCTATTTTCTTAAGTAATCAAAGACCAGATGAAGACAAAACAGAATCTTTGTTTTCCAGACAGATTACATTAAAGGTAAAGAAAAAATTTTGATTATAATTTCCTGTTAAAACTTTGTCTAATCTAGAAAACTTTATCCTTTTATCAGAGAGGAAACCAAATTCACATTTTGCACCGGTATACTTTTGATATTAAATCCCCCACTTTTTTTTCCTTTTTAACTTAAATAAATATGTCCAATCTTAGCCTGACTACACAGAAAATTCCTATCTCAATATTCCTATTCTGGGGTGGCTGGGGGACTCAGTGGTTGAGCAGCTGTCTTCAGCTCAGGTCATGATCTCAGGATTCTGGGATTAAGCCCCACATTGGGTTATTGGGTTCCCTGTTTCTCCCTCTCCCACTCCCCCTGCATGTGTTCCCTCTCTTGCTGTGTTTCTGTCTGTCAAATAAATAAACAAAAACTTAAAATATATATATATATATATATATATATATATATATATTCCTTTTCCATCAATATTCTGCAGGTTTGTATATCCATTCAGTTTTTGTCCCATCTTCTTTATCCATCCTGGAACAATCCTTTTACTTTAGAAAATTTACAAAATTACTTTCTTTTTTCCTTTACCAAAAAAAACCCATATGGGGGCGCCTGGGTGGCTCAGTGGGTTAAGCCTCTGCCTTAGGCTCAGGTCATGATCTCAGGGTCCTGGAATCGAGCCCCGCATCGGGCTCTCTGCTCAGCAGGGAGCCTGCTTCCCCCTCTCTGCCTGCCTTCTGCTCTTCCTACTTGTGATCTCTCTCTCTCTCTCTCTATCAAATAAATAACTAAGATCTTTAAAAAAAAATCCGTATGTCCTTCCTCTTTTCTTACCCAAAATTACCTTCTATTTTTCTTATATATTTTTCATATACCGTTATTTTCTTTTACCCTTATCATTTCTAGTAGTTTTGTAAAAACCCAAGCTCTTTAACCAATCAATTTTGCCAATACACTTGGAGATTAAAAAATCACATATAAACAATAGACATGCATAGATGCATATAACATACAAACAGAAGCAGAAACAATATTCATTCCAAACTCCAGCCCTGAATCTGGTGCCCAGTCACAGTAAATACAAATATTTACTGATATCTGTGGTCTTATGGAGGTTGTGGACTCGAATTTTTGGCCAACGGACTTCTACAGCAGTCTATTTAAAAAGCCTCATTCCCTGCCTTTTTCCTTGAGCATTCTTGGTCAATGTATGGTTATCTGGAGTGTTTCCATTTCAAAGACATGATACAACTCCAAAGGATAGAGGAAGAATGTAAGTTTTCTCCTAGGCATTTTGGCATAGATGACATTTAAAATTTTCCTTTGGGTCAGGTGTCAGTGGTCTGGGGCATTTTGCTTATTTCTCCATCCATCTCCACACCATTCTTCTCTTCATTCTCTTTATTTCCCCAGGGGTTCCCCCTCCTATCATCCCAGTCAGGCTTTGTTCCAAAATTCTCAGACCTTGACCTGCAACGTGAGCCCTCCTAGCTTTGCAAAATGGCTTACTAAAATGCCCAGTTGATTATCTTATTCTCCCACCTTAGCTGCCAACCCTGAAGCCAGCTGGGTGGCAGACACTCACATGCCCTTCTTTAATTCACCTCTTCTCCCTACTTTCTAACTTAAGTTTTGGTCTTTGGTCAGGCATCGGTGTCTAGCCCACAGTGGAGGCTGGTCATCATGTAGCCATACATTCCTCCTCTTTTTCCATTGTGTGCTCTGCACAGTTCCTAAAGAGCATTAGGCCAGGCAGCATTTTCAGGGTGTTCCCATACTCACATGGTGGTCCACAAGTGACTAGCATATGGGCCACCCCTCTCACACAGAGATCCCTCACTGATGCCTCTTTCCCAAGGCCCCCTTCTTTGGTCTCCTGTCTGGCTCACCAGTTGTCAGTTCTCACCCTTCCTGGGAGCTTCCCTGGTGAAATCTCAAAATGAGCCCCC
>PISX010037449.1:0-11093 GCA_004024625.1 Mellivora capensis
GGTTCCTCAAGAAGTTAAAAATAGAGCTTCCCTATGACCCTGCAATTGCGCTACTGGGTATTTACCCCAAAGATACAGATGTGGTGAAAAGAAGGGCCATCTGTACCCCAATGTTTATAGCAGCAATGGCCACGGTCGCCAAACTGTGGAAAGAACCAAGATGCCCTTCAACAGACGAATGGATAAAGAAGATGTGTTCTCCTCTGTTTTTAATTCCTTTTCCTTCTGCTGCTAATAGGCCCCTTTCTTTATAAATAGCCCCATGTATATGGAGAGTAGCAAAGGCATACCTGCTGTCCGTATAGATGTTGGCGGTTTTACCTTTGGCCATCTGCAGTGCCTTAGTGAGTGCAATCAATTCCACTTTTTGTGCCGAAGTTCCGTGTGGCAGGGCTGCTGTCCAGAGTTCCCGCTCAGGAGAAACTACTGCAGCCCCTGCATACCTCTTTCCATCAACCATGTAGCTACTCTCATCTGTGAACAGAGTCATCTTGGCATCTGGGAGGGGAATGTCTCTGAGATCCGGCCTTATTCCTGCGACTTGGGTTAGGACCTCCCCACAGTCGTGTGGGTGGTCAGCCAGCTCCTCTGGCAGCAGCATGGCTGGATTTAGCACTGCTGGGGGTCAGAAGGTCACTCTTGGTTTGTTGAGGAGGAGGGCCTGATACCCCGTCACTCGGGCGTTCATCATCCATCGGTCTGGTGGAGTCTGGAGAAGGCCCTTGATAGCGTGTGTGGTGGTTATGCTGAGATTTTGACCCAAAGTCAATTTACTTGCATCCTTGATCAGGAGGGCCATGGCAGCAATTATGCGGAGGCAAGGGGGGAACCCAGCTGCTTGTGGATCTAGTTTCTTGCTAAGATAGGCTACTGGCCTTTGCCAGGGCCCCAGAGTCTGAGTTAAAATTCCTTTGGCCACCCCTGCTTTTTCATTCACATACAAGTGGAAGGGCTTGGTAACATCTGGGATGGCCAATGCTGGGGCACTCAGTAAGGCTGTTTGTATTTCCCAAAATGCTCCTTCAGTGTCAGCTGTCCTCTCTATTATAGTGAGGCCCCTTTTGCCAGTTCAAAGAGAGGTCGGGCAATCTCCGCAAACCGCGGTATCCATAGCCTATAGTAGTCCACGGTCCCAAGAAACTCTCTCACTTGTCGGGACGTGGTGGGGCGGGGGTATCGGGTGATCACCTGTTTCCTAGACTCAGACAGTGAACGCACTCCCTCATGGAGATCAAAGCCTAGATAAGTGGCATGGCTCTGACAGAGCTGGGCTTTCTTTGCTGACACCCGATACCCTTTTTCCTGCAGAGTCTGTAAGAGAGCTCTCATCCCTTGCAAACATGACTCATAGTCCTCAGCGGCTACTAGCAAGTCATCAACATACTGTAACAGAGTGACTCCTAGGTTGGAGGTTCTGTACTCATGCAAATCCTCGTGTAGGGCCTTGTCAAAAATGGTGGGTGAATTCTTGAATCCTTGGGGAAGTCTTGTCCAGGTGAGCTGACCTTGGAACCCTTCCTGTGGGTCAGACCACTCAAAAGCAAAAAGGGGCTGAGATTCCCTTGCTAAAGATATGCAGAAAAATGCATCCTTGAGATCTAAGACAGTATACACAGTTCTTTTGGGGCCCAGGAAGGAGAGTAGGGTATAGGGGTTAGGCACCGTCAGGTGGATATCTTCAACCCGTTTATTAACTTCCCACAAGTCCTGAATGGGTCGGTACTCCCCAGTCTTGGTCTTTTTGACGGGCAGCAAAGGTGTGTTCCATGGAGATTTGTAAGGAACTAGGATCCCATCTCCTCGGAGGCAGTTAATGTGTTTTCTGATCCCTTCCTTTGCTTCTCAGGGAAGGGGGTACTGCCGAATGTGAACAGCCATAGCCATCGCCTTTAATTGTACCACCACTGGAGGTTGTCCCCTGGCCAAGCCAGGGGGCTTCCCTTCTGCCCAGACCTTGGGAAACTCGACCTGTAGGATTTGGAGAAGGCTCCCCCCTTTGTCTCCTCTGGTTTTGAGACTGGCTCGTAAAGGAGGTATTCATCTACTGCTGCCATAAGCACCTGTACAGTGGGTTGTCTCAAGGTTACAGTCATGTCTCCTTCCGAGAACTGATTGCCAGCTCTTAACTTGTGGAGGAGATCTCTTCCCATCAAGTTATATGGGCATTAGGGAGGACCAAAAATCGATGTTTAACTACTCCCGAGGCCAAATTTAAAGTCCTTTCTCTTGTCCATTTATGTCTCTCTGTGCCATTTGCTCCTTGTACCCAGACTTCCTCTCCAGATAGTTTTCCCATAGGTTTAAGTAATGATGAAAACTGGGCTCCCGTGTCCACCAAAAAAATCAACTGATTTCCCCTCCACTTTAATTTTTACTCTGATGGCCAGCATTGCCATTTTCCTTTTGGGGCACTCCCTGGCCCAATGTCTTTTTTCCTTACAGTAAGTGCACTGATCTGAATCTAAGTCTTCCTGCCTGCCTTCTCTGTGCTTAGGTTTTTCCTTCCATTTATCATCCCCTACTTGCCTCATGTAATGCCAAAACCTTAACCAGCTTTTTGTCTGTTTTTCATCTTCCTGTACATCCCTGTTGTTAAACACCTTTTCTGCTATTCCCACTAACTCAGATTCTTCCCTTCAAATACTTCAATTTTCTGAAGTTTCCTCCCTATATCTGGGGCTGACTGACTGGCAAAAGCAAGATCCACTGTCCCCTGATTTTTGGGTGCCTCAGAGTCGATCAGGCTATACATTTTTTAGGCTTCAAGAAGCCTTTCTAGGAAAGGTCCTGGAGACTCATTCTTATCTTGAGTCACCATACTAATTCTGGTTTAGTCCGAGTGAAGCTTCTACCTCTGGAAATTTTTACCCATTTCAGTTCCAGGATTTTAACACATCAAAGACCTGTATTTGTTCTGAAAGTCTCCCATATGAATTTCCTTTAAGGCAGAATTAATCTTACAAGAGAACCAAAACAACTACAAATGACAAAAACTCAGAATAGACATGGCTAAATACCAAGTGATGACCCTTATCAAAACATTAAAACTTTAGGAAATGTATAGAACCCCCAGAGCAGTTACAGCATTTACCCAAATGTAACCCAAGGTTTATCGTTGATTTAGCAGTACCTCCTGAGTGACTTAAAGCCTTATGAGTCAAAGAGATCTCATTTACAATTCTGGGTGGGCAAAGAGAAAACCATTTACATTTTCTTAGAAACATCTCAGTCTCTAGTGAAGACTAAATATTAAGCAATTGTGAACTGTTGCAGCAGCAGTTAAGCACAAAACGTGTTTGCCAACAGATTTTTAAAAGCACAAACCCAGTTCCAGCAACCAGTGCCCTAGCATTTCCTCCCATTTGTCATCCAAGCAAAACTTCAACGCTTCAGCTTACCAAGGACTCTGAAAACCACTTTAACAATTACCCATTAAAATCCTGAGGCAGACAATTGACCATCAGTTCAGTCATCCCCCTGCTACTAACAGATTTCATGTTCCACCTGGGCCCATTCCACTTCAGATACCATGCTCTCCCGCCAGCAAGGGGGAGGGGCTAGGCAGTCCACGTTGGGCCAGAGAAGGCAAGGAATTCCCCAAAACAAAGGGAGTTTCGGCAGCTGCTTGGAAATATTCCTTAAAGTCTCTGTCCTGAGTTAGACTAACCCCAGTTGGCTCCAGTTATAGCCCTTAACACATGAAATGAGTGAGGGGGAAGCCCCACATCTATTATGATGAATGGAGAGACAAAAGTCAGAGTCCCCTTACTCTCTGCTTGCCCCATTCCTTCAAACACAGCAACACAACAGACAACAAAAAGACAACACAAAGACAACCACAGACCCAGCGGTCCTTGCCCAGAACCTGCCACTGGTGGGGATTTTCTCAGTCCCTGGTGACCATCTAGGGGGACTCAAACCCCCCATCCCCTCCACCCAGGGGGACTCGAACACCCCCAGCTGCCCCCTGACTGCCCAGGGGGACTCGAACCCCCCAGCAGGCCCCTGACCGCCCAGGGGGACTCGAACCCCTGAAAATCCCCTGACCGTCTCGGGGGACTCGAACCCCCGGTGACTGCCTAGGGGTACTCGAACCCCCTGGTGATCTACCTGCAGAGGGATGGGGCATCCCCACATCCACTCCAGCCCTGGGGAGCATGGCTGCGTCCAGCTTCTCCCCGGTGGGCTATACCCTGGAGCTCCAACCAGACAGACAGATAGGATCCCATGATCTTACTTCCGGAGGCTTTTCCCAGAAATTCCAATGCTGGCTCAGTTCTTGTCATTTGATCCCGGACGAGCCCCCAATGTTAGGGTCCATGATCAAAGGAATGAGACTGATGCAAAGCAAAAGTCAAGCAAAGCTTTATTTCGTGCCAAGCATCGAAAATCAAACTGACCAGTCGGGGCCGTCTCTTACAAAGAGGCGATGATGATGACCCTGACAAGGTCACTCCCAAGAAGGCTGCTCCCCAGGCAAGGCCGCTCCGGATGAGGTCGCTCCAGACGAGGCCGCTCCAGACTAGGCTGCTCCTGACGAGGCCACTCTGGACGAGGCTGCTCCAGACGAGGCTGCTCCAGACGAGGCCACTCTGGACGAGGCTGCTCTGGACCAGGCCGCTCTGGACGAGGCTGCTCTGGACCAGGCTGCTCTGGACGAGGCCGCACCCCAGACGAGGCTGCTCCCCAGACAAGGCCATTCCAGTGAGGCCACTCGCTGTGGTGCCAAGGCTGCTGGTGGCAAGGCCGCTCATGGCGCGGCGCCGAGGCTGCTGGCGGCGAGGCCGTTCGCAGCGGTGCTGCTGCTTGGGGCGGCGAGGCCGCTCGCGAGGGCGCCGAGGCTGCTGGCGGCGAGGCCGTTCGCAGCGGTGCCTCGGCTCGGGGCAGCGAGGCCGCTTGCAGTGACTACAATGACCAGAACTATCACGACGCTCCTGATGACAATGGCGACACTGCTCCCGACGACTACCCTAACGGCTGTCCTAATGGCTACCCTAACGGCTATCCTAACAGCTACTCCTCCTCCTACTCTCTCTCCCCACAGCCTCACAGACCAACCTTTATAGAGGTGGTTGAGCCCAGCCCACACACAGGTGACCGATGAAATTTCAACACACCACAGTAAATATATGCACGCCCCACTGATTGGATGTCTCCATCTGGCCTGACCCGCCCCTATATCCCGGGTTTTCAAGTACGTTCCTCTGGCTAACCAGGCCCTCATATAGGCCCTCACACTATCAGTTCTGTGTTCCACAAACCTGTCACTTTTTTCTATCAATATCTTGATTTTAGAGATGGTAGCATTTCTATCTCCCTCATGGGCCATTATTAAAGTTAATAAATAATAACAGTAACATTTTTGACAAAAACTTAGAATCTAGCATTTTATAGAAATCAAGATACTATTTATTATAAAACTGATTGCTTAGAAATCATACAGCAATTCAGTAATGTGGCAGGATAAAAAATGAATGTACAGAAATCAGTTGATTTCTTATTTTCATACTTTAATTGTTAGGTGATAATAATATAACTTAAAATATATTTTAAAATTTAAAATATATCCTTTTGGTATACCCTTCAATCATTGCCTTTTTTTTTTCTCCAGGTGTTTTTCACTTTCTGGAAGTACCAGATACTACATTCTCATTTTGTGTATTTTCTGTACCAGCCCTAGACTCAGCCATTCCTCTAAGAAGTTTGAATCTTTTTATTGGTAATAGTATTAGAAACTAAGATCTGGCATGCTTAGTGGTACTAGGGTGATGTTTCTTCTTGGCTTTCTCAGCTGATGAAGCAAGGGGATGAATGGGTTATACTAATCTGTGTATACACACATCTATAAATATCTATAAATGTATATAGAAATATGTAAATATGGAAATATCTAGAAATAGAAATATTTCTTTATGTAACTATCTGTATTGTGTTACGTTGAACATGAGTTCATACTGATGCCTCTAATCCTGATTCATTGTCTTGAGGATCTTTCTAGTCTCTTCCCCTTGCTTATGTGTAGCCTGATTTAACAGTGACAAATCTGGCTTTCACCATCTGTCATCTATTCACCTAACTGCTTAATTTTAGTATACATATGTAGCATTATGAGAATTACTAGTCTGTACCTCTGTAGCAAGCAACATAATCTAGAGCACAGTGCTTATATATATTTTGGCTTTCAGTTTACTGCCTCCACTTATTTCCAGAGTTACTCAGGTCTTTTCTTCCTTAGCCCCATTTAGCGATTCTTTCGAACATTTGTAATACAGTTACATTGTTTTGTCACATTCTGTATTCCATTGTGTATTTCCCCAACCTTCTAAATCATATTTTAAATTTGCATATATTAAAGTTTACTCTTTGTGCTGTACATTTCCATGGGCTTTGACAAATTCATAGTACCACATGTCCACCACTAGGGTATGATACAGAATAATTTCACTGCCCTAAAAAAAATCCTTGTACTTCATCTATGTAGCACTTCTTTGTCTTTAAATACCTGTCAACCACTGTTTTTGTTTTAATGTCATCTTTATAGTTTTTCCTTTTCCAGAAAGTTACACAAGTTTTGATTGTTTATTCTTTCCAGACTGACTCCTTTTTTTTTGCTTAGCAGTATGTATTTACATTTCATCATGGTTTTTTGTAGCTTGGCAGTGCATTTCTTTTTATCACTAAATAACATTACATTGTTTAGATTTAGCATAGTTGTTTACTCACATCTATTCAAGGAGATCTTGGTTGCTTCTGGTTTTTGACAATTATGGGTAAAGCTGCTATAAATATATGTATGTAGGGTTTTTTTCCCCCAAGATCTTTATCTTTGATTTTCTGTAGTTTGAAAATACTATGTCCATGTGTAGTCTTTTGGAGTTTTATCTGCTTCATGTTCTCTGAGTTCCCTGTATCTGTGATTTGGTGTCTGACATTAACTTGGGGAAATTCTCAGTAGTATTATTTCAAATATTTCTTTTCTTTCTTTCTTTCTTTCTTTCTTTCTTTCTTTCTTTCTTTCTTTCTTTCTTTCTGCTCTTTCTGGTATTATCATACATGTATGTTACACCTTTTGTAGTTTTTCCATAGTTCTTGGATATTCTGTTCTGGTCCCTGTTTTGTTTTGTTTTGTTTTTGTCTTTGTTCTTTTTGCTTTTCAGTTTTGAAAGTTTATATTGAGATATCCTCAAGCTTAGATAGTCTTTCCTTGGCTGTGTTCAGTCTGATAATAAATCTATCAAAGGCATTTTTCATATCTGTTCCAGTGTTTTTGATCTCTAATATCTAGTTTTGTTTTTCATTAGGATTTACATTTCTGCATACATTGCATTGCATGCTTCCTGCTCTATCCATTAGAGCCCTTTGTGTATTAATCATAGTTCTTTTAGAATCCTAGTCTGGGGGCACCTGGGTGGCTCAGTGGGTTAAGGCCTCTGCCTTTGGCTTGGGTCATGATCTCAGGGTCCTGGGATCGAGCCCCACATCAAGCCCCACATCAGGGTCTCTGCTCAGTGGGGAGCCTGCTTCCCCTCCTCTCTCTCTGCCTGCCTCTCTGCCTACTTGTGATCTGTCTGTCATATGAATAAATAAAATCTTAAAAAAAAAAAGAATCCTAGTCTGATAATTCCCATATCCCTGCCATATCTGGTTTTAATGTCTCCTCTGTCTCTTCAAATTGTGTGTGTGTGTGTGTGTTTGTGTGTGTGTGTGTGTTTTACCTTTTAGTTATACCATGTAAATTTTTCTTGATAGCTGGACATGAACAGGGAACAACTGTAAATAGGCCTTTACTAATGTGGTGGTAAAGTGTGAGGAGGGTAAAGTGTTCTATAGTCCTATAGTTAGATCTCAGTTTTTAGTGACCCTATGCCTATGGACAGTGAACTTCACACATTTTTTTTTAAATCTCCCCTCAGGTGAATGAGGATGGCTACTGCTGTATATTTCCCTTTTATCAGGTGAGTTAGGCTCTGGTTAATTGGTTTCTCCTGAGGGCTGGCCTTGTTAAGAACAGAGTACTTTGGAATATTTTATAGTGCTTCTTTTTTGCCTTTTGCTGCTGGAAGTATGAGAGGGTATTTCCTTTACTATTTACTGTGAGAATCTTCTTGAGCTGTGGAGGTAAAACTCACAAAAGCACAGGAGACATCCCCCCCTCCATGAATCTATCTTCCTGTAGTTTTTAACTGTCAGAGTTATTCACATTGAGCATAGAACAATTCATCAATTACAGTTCAGTTTTCCTATTGCAGCACCAAGCCCTGGTTCTGATTGTCCATCTCTTCATGTAGCCATGACTCCCTCCCTGTATCTGCCTGTCTGACTTTCCAGTTTGGGGGACAGTGGTTTGCCCTGTGTCCTCCACTCCTATATTGATCTAAGAATGGTTGAGTTTTCAGTTGTTTTCTGTTTAGCTTTTTACTTGTTGTTAAAACAGAGTGGTGACTTCCAAATTCCTTATGATTAGAATGACAAACCTGAAGTCTGTAATTTTTTTATGATGTTTTCAACCAAATTGGGTAAATAGAGTATGACTGCTGGATTGTATAATAAGATTATGTTTAACTTTTTAGAACTTGCCAAGTCGTCTTCCAAAGTGGCTAAACCACTTTTTTTTTTTTTTTTTTTTTTTTTTTTTTTTTTTTTTTTTTTTTTTTTTTTTTTTTTTTTTTTTTTTTTTTTTTTTTTTTTTTTTTTTTTTTTTTTTTTTTTTTTTTTTTTTTTTTTTTTTTTTTTTTCGGCTGAACCATTTTGCATACTGTCACTGAATGAAACTTTTTTTGCTTTGCATCCATGCCAGCAACTGGCATTGTTAAATTTTTGGATTTTAGCCATTCTAATGGTTGTGTAGTAGTTTCTATTTATAGTTTTAATTTGCAGTTCCCTAATGACAAATAATTTTGAGCCTATTCTCATATGTTTATTTTCCCTCTGTATGTCATCTTTGGTGAGATGTTCAGATATTTTGCCTATTAAAAATTTATTTTTATTGTTGAGTCTTAAGAATTTTTCCATAATTTGGATACAAGACTCTATCAGATATGTATTTTCCATATAATTAATCCCAGTCTATTGCTGGTTTTTCTATTCCCTTAAACATTTCTTTCACTGCAGAGAAAATTTTAATTTTTTTTAAAGATTTTATTTATTTGTCAGAGAGAGCAGAAGCAGGGAGAGCTGCACACAGAACAGGCAGAGCAGGCACAGGGAAAAGCAGGCTCACTGCTGAGCAAGTAGCCCCATGTGGGACTTCTTCCCAGGACCCTGGGATCATGACCTGAGTCAAGGGCAGACACTTAACCCACTGAGTCAACCAGGCATCCCCGAAATTTCAATTTTAATAAAAGTTCAACTTACCAAGTTTTTCTTTCACAGAATGTGCTTTAGGTATGAATATGAAAACTAATCACCAATTCAATGTCACATACATTTTTTGCTTACTTTACATTTGTAGGGGTACATTTCAGTATCTTCTGGTTTGCAAACTTTCTTTTTAACCATTGCAATTCAAAAAGCCAGAATTTGAAGATTTTTAGTCTCTTAATTATTTAATCTTTAATTACTGATTTAAAAACTATATTTATGAAGTAGTGGTGTAGTGGAGGTTGTCCTCTTGGGTTTTTTTTTGTTTGTTTGTTTTGTTTTGTTTTTGGGTTTTTTGTTTGTTTATTTGTTTTGTTTTGGCTGGCTTTCTGGGGCTGGGACCTGCCGCCTGGTTTTTCAGGCAGTCTTGCTAGAGTTGAATCCTCCTGCCTCCTATCAAGGGGCTGGGCTCTGAGGAAATGGGTTTTTCAGGCTTTTTGTCTCTGGAGGGGTTTTTTTTTTTCTCCCCTTGGTAGCTTTTGGTGGTTCTTTGGAGGATTAGAGGAAAGCAAACTGCACCTTGTATAGCTGTACATTTTGTCATCTCTAGACACAGTTAATAGATGCATAAAATAGATAAAATAGATGCTGGCATTTCTTGAACAGATTTCTGATTACAGATTTTTATATAACCAATGATCTCTGTAATCCTCATGGCATGGAGGATAGTAGGCATTTTGAGTAAGTTGTACATTTATTATAACATTTTTGAGAGAAACAGCATGACTTTTGGTTCAATACATACTTGGGGTTTTGTGTTTGTGTGTGTGTGTGTGTGTGTGTGTGTGTGTGTGTGTTTCAGGTCATTTCTGCTGAAAGAATATGTAAAATAAAAAAGCATTACCAAGTGATAAACTAAATAGTTGTAAATTTATATCATATAATAAGCGACTAAACTGTAGCATATAGCATTCAGGCTAATGTCTATCTACTCTTTAGCAGAACTGCTCTGCTTTTATTTCTTCCATATATATCATATATATCTAGCTTTTAAGTTCTCATGTTTCACATTGATCTTTTTTCCTTTCCTCAAATTAGTGATCTGATAGCTTCATGCATCTTGTAGACCATGGCCTGTGTCACGCACAACTAGCCATTATGCCAATTAACTTACAGGGCAGAGGCACAGAATATTTTCCTTGATACCCACCTGAGATATGGTAGAGATGACTGACCTAGTTGTGTGTGAAGAACGCCTGGTTTCATAGTCAAGAGTCAGATAGGTCTCTTGAAGGGTAGCATTTGTTACGTTGAGTCCGGAAAATCTCATGAAGAAAGACAGTTTATTGTTGATTATCTTTCAAATTTAACTACACCTAATTAACTACTACAAATTTAACTCAACTACTAAGGTAAGAACTTTATTGCACATGAGTCTCTCAGTCACTAAATAAAGTCTTGTCAGAAATTGAAAGTTCCAAGTAGAGTTCTTCCAACCCCAACCATCTTATTTTAATGCAACTATTAAGAATAAAACTTCCTTAAATATGAGTAATCAAGGAAAATGTTAAATTTGACAGGAATAATACTGAGAAAAAAAAATAAACTCAGAGTATGCTGGGCAAACCAGAATATATGGTCACTTTATTATCCCAGAATCTCCAAAACATTCTTGTGTCTTTTGGTGATGTCCTTCATTCCCTAACTTCTATTCCTCAAGGGCAGTTACTTTACATTTACCATTTTTATTTTTTGTTTGGCATTTATTTCTGTATTTTTTAAATACATGCAAA
>PISX010037450.1:0-11045 GCA_004024625.1 Mellivora capensis
GATGAACCATGAGAGACTATGGACTCTGAAAAATAACCTGAGGGTTTTGAAGGGGTGGGGGGTGGGAGGTTGGGGGAGCCTGGTGGTGGTTATTATGGAGGGCACGCATTGCATGGAGCACTGGGTGTGGTGTAAAACTATGAATTCTGTTATGCTGAAACGAAATAAAAGAAATATTTTTTAAAAAAATGGAAGACCATTCCATGTTCTTGTATAGGAAGAATAAACATTGTTAAAATGTCTATACTACCTAGAGCACTCTATACTTTTAATGCCATTCCCATCAAAATTCCACCGGTATTTGTCAAAGAGCTGGAGCATATAATCCTAAAATTTGTATGGAATCAGAAGATACCCTGAATTGGTAAGGAAATGTTGAAAAACAAAAATAAAACTGGTGGCATCTCATTACCTAATTTCAAGCTTTACTACAAAGCTGTGATCACCAAGACAGCATGGTACTGGCATCAAACCGACACATAGACCAATGGAACAGAGTAGAGAGCCCAGATATGGACCCTCAACTCTATGGTCTAATAATCTTCGACAAAGCAGGAAAAAATATTCAGTGGAAAAAAGACAGTCTCTTCAATAAATGGTGCTGGGAAAATTGGACAGCTATATGTAGAAGAATGAAACTCGACCATTCTCTTACACCGTACACAAAGATATACTCGAAATGGATAAAAGACCTCAACGTGACACAGGTATCCATTAGAATCCTAGAGGAGAACATAGGCAGTAACCTCTTTGATGCCAGCCACAGCAACTTCTTTCAAGATATGTCTCCAAAAGCAAAGGAAACAAAAGCAGAAATGAACTTTTGGGACTTCATCAAGATCAAAACCTTCTGCAGAGCACAGGAGAAGGTCAACAAAACAAAGAGGCAACCCACGGAATGGGAGAAGATATTTGCAAATGACAGTACAGACAAAGGGTTGATATTCAGGCTCTATAAAGAACTTCTCAAACTCAACACACACAAAACAGATAATCATATCAAAAAATGGGCAGAAGACATGAAGAGACACTTCTCCAATGAAGACATACAAATGGCTATCAGACACATGAAAAAATGTTCATCATCACTAGCCATCAGGGAGATTCAAATTAAAACCACACAGATACCACCTCACACCAGTTAGAATGGCCAAAATTATCAAGACAGGAAACAACATGTGTTGGAGAGGATGTGGAGAAAGGGGAACCCTCTTACACTGTTGGTGGGAATGCAAGTCGGTGCACCACTCTGGAGAACAGTGTGGAGATTCTTCAAGAAGTTAAAAATAGAGCTTTCCTATGACCCTGCAATTCCGCTACTGGGTATTTACCCCAGAGAATCAGATGTGGTGAAAAGAAGGGCCATCTGTACCCCAATGTTTATAGCAGCAATGGCCACGGTCGCCAACCTGTGGAAAGAAACAAGATGCCCTTCAACAGACGAATGGATAAGGAAGATGTGTTCCATATGCACTATGGAGTATTATGCCTCCATCAGAAATGATGAATACCCAACTTTTGTAGCAACCTGGATGGGACTTGAAGAGATTATGCTGAGTGAAATAAGTCAAGCAGAGAGAGTCAATTATCATATGGTTTCACTTATTTGTGGAGCATAACAAATAACACAAAGGACATGGGGAGATGGAGAGGAGAAGGG
The DNA here is from genome assembly GCA_004024625.1 of Mellivora capensis. NCBI lineage: Eukaryota > Metazoa > Chordata > Mammalia > Carnivora > Mustelidae > Mellivora > Mellivora capensis. The sequence continues at coordinate 1,661 of PISX010037450.1, forward strand.
AGTTGAGGGAAATTGGGGCGGAGATGAACCATGAGAGACTATGGACTCTGAAAAACAACCTGAGAGTTTTGAAGGGGCGGGGGGTGGGAAGTTGGGGGAGCCAGGTGGTGGGTATTATGGAGGGCATGTATTGCATGGAGCAGTGGGTGTGATGTAAAACTATGAATTCTGTTACACTGAAAAGAAATGAAATTTAAAATTATGCACTTAAAAATGATAACAAATGCATACCTATGAATAATTACTTTGAATATAAATGGACCAAACGCTCCAATCAAAAGACAGAAGGTGAGAAAACAGATTTTACAAAACAAGAGCTATGTAATTGCTGCCTACACATGACTCATTTCAGACTTACAGACATATGGAGTTTGAAGTGAAGGGATGTAGAAAAATTTATCATGCAAATGTATGTGAAAAGAAAGCCAGGGTAACAATACTTATATTGGACAAATAGGCTTTAAAACAAAACTGTAACAAGACACACAGAAGGTCACTATATAATAATAAACAGAAATATTCAACAAGAATATACAACAATTTTAAATATGTACTCAATATGGGAGCACCCAAACACATAGAGTAGTTAATAAAAAACATAAAGGAACATCCCACTTACACCAATGGACAGATAATTGAAACAGAATCAACAAGGAAATAGTGCTTCTGTGTGATACACTGAACCAAATGAATTTAACAGCTATATTCAGAGCATTCCATCCTAAAACATCAGAATGCACATTATTTTCAAGTACATAAGAGACATTCTGCAGAATAGATCACATATTAGGTCACAAAAACTTCTCAACAAATTCAAAAAATTTGAAGTCATTCCATGCATCTTTTCTAACCACAACACTATGAAACTAGAAATAAAACACAAGAAAAAATCTGGAAAGACTACAATTACATGGTGATTTAATAATATGCTATGAAGCAGTGAATAGATCAACAAAGAAATTAAAGAGGAAATTAAAAACAAAAAACACATGGAGAGAAATCAAAACACAATGGTCCAAAATCATTGGGATGCAGAAAAACAGTTCTAAGAGGGAAGTTTATAACAATACAGACCTACTTAAAGAAGCAAGGAAAATATCAAATAAATAACATAACTTACACCTAAAGGAGCTAGAAAAAGAATAACAAACAAAACCCAAAACCAGAAAAAAAATGAAATGATAAGGAGCAAAAATAAATGAAATAGAAACTTAAAAAATCAATAGAGAAGATCATTGAAACCAGGATCTACTTCTCTGAAAAGCTATAAATAAACAAACAAACAAACAAACAAACAAATAAATCCTTAGTCAAAATCCTCAGAGTAAGAGAAAGGGAGATGACTGAAATAAACCAAATTAGAAGTGAAATCAGAAAAATAAAAACCTACATGACAGACATACAAAGGATTGTAAGAGAATATTACGAAAAATTATATGTCAATATTGGCCAAAATCAAAGAAATGTATACATTCCTAGAAACAATTTTCCAAAACTGAAACAGGAAGAAATGGAAAATTTGAACAGATTGCCAGCAACGAAATTGAATCAGTAATGAAAAAAACTCCCAACAGACAAACGTCCCGAATGAGAGATGGCTTCAGAAATTAATTATACCAGGGACGCCTGGGTGGCTCAGTTGGTTAAGCGGCTGCCTTCGGCTCAGGTCATGATCCCAGCGTCCTGGGATCGAGTCCCACATCGGGCTCCTTGCTCAGCAGGGAGCCTGCTTCTCCCTCTGCCTCTGCCTGCCACTCTGTCTGCCTGTGCTCCCTCTCTCTGACAAATAAATAAATTTTAAAAAAATTAAAAAAAAAAGAAATTAATTATACCAAATATTTAAAGAAGAGTTCATATCAATTCTTCTCACTATTCTAAAAAGCAGGAAAGGAAGGAAAACATTCAGTTTCTTCCTATGAGGCCAGCATTGCCCTGATACCAAAACCAGACAAACATTAAAGGAGAACTAAAGGCCAAGATCTCTGATGAACATGGATGCGAAAATCTTGAACAAAATATTAGCAAAATGAATCCAGCAATATATTAGAAAATCATCTACCATAGTCAAGTGGGATTTCCTGGGGTGCAAGGGTTGTTCAATATCACAAATCAATCCACATGATACACTACATCAAGAGAAAGGATAAAAACCACATGATTATTTCAATAGCTGCAAAATAAAACCAACAATATATGACAAAGTATAACATCTATTCATGATAAAACCCTCAGCACAGTAGGTTTAGAATTAACATACCTCAACATAATAATGGTAATCTCTGAAAAACCCACAGTGAACATCATACTCAATGACAAAAAAAAAAAAAGAAAAACAAACAGAGTTTTTCCTCTAAGGTCAGCAGCAAGACAAAGATTAAAATTCTCACCACTTATATTTGAAATAGAACTGGACATCCTATTCATAGCAATCAGACAAGAAAAAGAAATAAAAATCAACCAAATTGGTAAGGCAGAGGTTAAATTTTCACTATTTGTAGATGGAATGATACTATATAGAGAAAACCCTAAAGACTCTGCCAAAAACATACTAGAACTGAAAAATGAATTCAGGAAGGTTGTAAGATACAAAATCAATGTACAGGAATCCATTACATGTCTATGTACTAACAATGGAGCAGCAGAAAGAAAAATAAAGAAAACAATCCTGTTTATATTGCACCAAAAATAATAAAATACCTAAACTTAACCAAGGATGTGATAGACCTCTACTCTGAAGACTATAAAACTTTTATGAAAGAAATTGAAGATGACACAAGCAAATGGAAAGATATTCCATGGTCATGGATCAGAAGAACAAATATTGTCAAAATGTCCTACTACCCCAAACAATCTACAGATATAATCCTATCCCTATCAAAACACCAACAGTAGTTTTCACAGAGCTAGAACCAACAATCCTAAGATTTGTGTGGAACCACAAAAGACCCAGAGAGCCAAAGCAATCTTGAAAAAGAAAAACAAAGAAGGAGGTATCACAATTCCAGACTTCAAGTTATACTACAAGTCTGAAGTAAACAAAACAAAACAAAACCAGTATGGTACTGCCACAAAAATAGACATATAGATCAATAGAAAAGGATAGAGGTCCCAGAAACAAACCCCCTATTATATGGCCAATTAATCTTTGACTAAAGGACAAGAATATCCAGTGGGAAAGGACAGTCTCTTCAACAAATTGTGTTGGGAAGACAGCTCAGCAACATACAAAAGAAAGAAACTGGACCTCTTTATTACACCATGCACACCATATACAAAAATAAACTCAAAAGGATAAAAGACCTTAAGTTGAGACAAGAAATCATAAAAATCTTAGAAAAGAGTACAGGCAGCAAGTTTTCTGATTTGGTTATAATTTTTTTGAAGATATGGCAAAATAAACAATTGGGGCTATTTAAAATAAACAACTTCCAGGAGAATTTAAGATAGCAGAGGAGTAGAGACACCCTAAGCAACTACTGGAAGAAACAATATAGCTAAATTAAAATGACAAGAGCTACATTTATCAAGAAAATCCTATAAAGGGGCGCCTGGGTGGCTCAGTGGGTTAAGCCTCTGCCTTTGGCTTGGGACATGATCTCAGGGTCCTGGGATCGAGTCCTGCATTGGGCTCTCTGCTTGGTGGGGAGCCTGCTTCCCCCTCTCTCTGCCTGCTGCTCTGCCTACTTGTGATCTCTCTTCCTCTCTCACTCTCTTTCTCTCCCTGTCAAATAAATAATAAAAAAAAAAAAAGTCTTGGGGCGCCTGGATGGCTCAGTGGGTTAAAGCCTCTGCCTTCGGCTCAGGTCATGATCCCAGGGTCCTGGGATCAAGGCCCGCATCGGACTTTCTGCTCATTGGGGAGCCTGCTTCCTCAACTCTCTCTCTCTGCCTGCCTCTCTGCCTACTTGTGATCTCTGTCTGTCAAATAAATAAATAAAATCTTTTAAAAAGTCTTAAAAAAAGAAAATCCTATATAATATTTATGGACACAGAAATAAGTAACAAATATATACATCTCTTCATGGGCATGATAACAACTGAATTCAAGGGAAGTTATGATGGCAGAGGAGTGGGAGGATACTAAGCTTGCTTTGTCCTTCTAACACAGCTAAATAAATATCAAATCATTCTGAACACTTGGGAAATTGATCTGAATACTGAGAGGAAAATACTTCACAATAAGATGTAGAAAAATGGCCACACCAAAGAAGGTAGGAGTTGTGGAGAGTTTATTTGCAGGAGTAAAGAACTGCAGGTGCTGTGGAGGAGAGGGAGCCCTGATCATGGAGAGAAGAGCATTGGAGAAAGAAACTTAAAGCAGGTATATGGGATTGCACAAGAAAAACTCTTCCCCAAAATCATTGACTGAGTAAAGGAGAGGGGCTGACTACTGCAAGTTTTCATAAGCAGCGAAGTGTGAAGTCTGATGTTTTAGAAGTTCATGCCATCACCAGGGTCATGCCTGGTGGGTTTAGCATTGCTCCTGTAGGGAAGGAGGGCAGAGACCTGGGAGTGGGCATCTTGGTCTAAGTATCCCCTGTGTAACATGGGGAGAAACAGTTCCCTTTCTTGGAGTGCACATGGGAGTGGAGAACAGAGACATTGGCTGAAGGCAGCAAACTTTGGTGCCAGCTTTTTGCTGCACTTTACTATAAACTATTAACTGCTGAGCAGTTATTTGACCAATTTCTGGGACAAACTGGTACCAGCAACAACATGGGAGACACTCCCCTAGAGGATCAATGTGGGTCAGCATAGTGTGGGTCCCTAAAACTTGGAGCTTTGAAACCTAGCCATGAGTCCGTGATAAAATATAGTAGTTCAGTGCCACCTGGAAGACAGCTTGGAGACAGGCAGTGAAGACAGGGATAAAAACAAGAGCTAGGGACATATAAGGGGTGATGAGGGCTTCTGTCCTTATCACCCTTCTTCTGTGAGGGCTTCCTGAAGAGTAGCAGGTACAAAATCCCCACTTTGGGGACAAGAGAGTGGGTTGACACAATTTTCCCCCTTCCCATCAGCACTGACCAACTTCAGTGAGCAGCACAATACCACCTAGTAGAGGCTGGAGACACTTACATGAAGCCCAGCCCCCAGTGCCCTGTAGGTGTACCTCCAGTAGTGCAAGCCCACCTAAGAATCATGAGATCATGTCCCTGCTTCAGAAGTCCAGCACAAAAATCTTGAATGCACCAAGGGTACTACTCATAGAGTGATGCAAATCTTCAGCTCTAGGGTGAATAGGATCTAGTTTCTTTTTTGTTGTTGTTATTATTTTAATCTACCTTCCTTTAACAAGCAGACCAAAACAGACCTAGTTTAAACTTGCCACACAGTGAACAAGGTCCAAACATCACCTACTGCAGGCAAGGAAAAATGCTTCAGAGGTCTGACCTGAGGAAAGGAGCACCAAAACAAAATAGCAGAGTGCACACTTTGAAACACCTCCTGAAGCGTGATGCCCAAGACAGTATAATACCTCTTTTTTGTTGTTTCTTTTGACCTCTTCCTAATATAACCATTACACTCAGGAACAGGAATATAACTGACTTTCCTAACAATCACACACACACACATACACATCCACAGTGACCTAGACCAAATGACAAGGCAGAGATATTCAGGCCAAATGAAAGAAGAGGAGCTAACAGCCAGGAAATTAATAAAAACTGATGTAAGTAAGATACCTGAACTGGAATTTGAAACAACAATCATAACTGTATTAATTGGGCTTGAGAAAAGCATAGAAAACATGAGAGAATTCCTCACAGCAGAGATAAAGAAACTAAAAACTACTCAGTCTAAAATGAAAATTGCTATAACTGAAATGAAAGACTGAAGGGATGCAATGACAAGGAGGATGGACAACGCTTAGGAAGGAATCAGTGATATAGAAGGTTAGATTATTGAAAATGATGAAGTTGAAAAGAAAAGGTAAAGAAAAGTATTGGATCATAAATGTAGGCTTAGGGAACTCAGTGACTCCTGAAAGTATAATAACATTACTATCATAGCAGTCCTGAAAGAATAAGAGAGTGAAAAGGGGGGCAGAATGTTTATGTGAGCAAATTATAGCTAAAAACTTTCCTAACTGGGGAGGGACAATGAAATCCAAGAAGCACAGAGAACTCCCATTAAATTCCACAAAAGCTGGCCATCACCAGGACATATTGGACTCAAATTCACAAAATAGACAAGGAAAGAATCCAAAAGTAGCAAGGGGAAAAAAGTCCTTAACCTACAAAGGAAGGTAGATTGGGTTTTCAGTAGATTTATCCACAGAAACTTCACAGGACAGAAGATGGTGGCATGATATATTCAATGTGCTGAATGGGAAAAATATGCAGCCAAGGAGATGTAATCCACCAAAGCTGTCATTCAGAATATAAAGAAAGATAAAACATTTCCCAGACAAATAAAAACTAAAGGAGCTCATGATGACTAAATGAGCCCTGCAAGAAATATTAAAGGGGACTCTTTGAATGGGGGAAGAAAAGACCAGAAACAACAAGTATTAGGAAGGAACACAGAACATCATCAGAAACATCACTTCTACAGACAACAAAATGGCACTAAATTCATACCTATCAATAATCGCTGTGAATTTAAAGGGACTAAAAAGACATAGGATATCAGAATAAAAAAAAGTCAAGGCCTATCTATATGCTGCCTACAAGAGACTCATTTTAGACTAAAGTTACCTGTAGACTGAAAGTGAGGGGAAGGAGAAATATTTTTCATACACATGGACATAAAAAGAAAGGTGGACTAGCAAAACTTCCATCGTATAAACTAGACTTTAAACCAAATTTTGTAACAAGTGATGAAAAGGGGCATTATATCTTAATCAAGGGGACTATCCATCCAGATGATCTAACAATTGTAAATAGTGCTGCCCAGAAGATGGAAACACCTAAATATATAAATAAATTAATAACAAACAGGAAGAAACTCATTGATAATGCAATAAAAGTAGGGGACATTAAAATTTTACTAACAACAATGGACATATCTAAGCAGAAAATCAACAAGGAAACAATGGCTTTGAATGACACACTGGAACAGATTAACTTAACAGATACATTCAGACCATTTCATCTTAACACAGCAGAATACACATTCTTTTTGAAAGTTCATGGAATATTCTCCACAATAGATCACATACTGGGTTGAAAATCAACCCTGAACAAGTACAAAAAGTATCATACCATGCATATTTTCAGACCAGAGTGCTATGAAACTTGAAGTCAACCACAGGACAAAATTTGGAAAGACCACAAATACATGGAGGTTAAAGAATATCTTACTAAAGACTGATGGGTTAACCAGGAAATCAAAGAAGAAATAAAGAAACACATGGAAGCAAGTGAAAATGAAAACATGACAGTCCAAAACTTTTGGGATGCAGTAAGGCAGGCCTAAGAGGGAAGTATACTGCAATACATGCCTACCTCAAGCAAGAAAAGTCTGAAATACACAACCTAACTCTATACCTACAGGAGCTAGTAAAGGACAAGAAAAAAAAAGAAAAACTTAAAACAAGCAGTAGAAGGGAAATAATAAAGATTAAAGCAGAAAAAAAAAATAGGAAAGGGGCGCCTCGGAGGCTCAGCGGGTTAAAGCCTCTGCCTTTGGTTCAGGTCATGATCTCAGGGTCCTGGGATTGAGCCCCGCATCAGGCTCTCTGCTCAGGAGGGAGCCTGCTTCCCCCTCTCTCTCTGCCTGCCTCTTTGCCTACTTGTGATCTCTGTCTGTCAAATAAATAAATAAAATCTTTAAAAAAGAGGAAAAAAACAAGTAGAACAGATCAATGAAATTAAGAGTTGATTGTTTGAAAGAGTTAATAAAATTGATAAACCCTAACCTGGACTAATAGAAAAGAAAAGAGAACAAATCCAAATAAATAAAGTCCTGAGTGAAAGGGAGAGAGCACAACAAACAACACATAAATAGAAAGTATCATAAGAGAAAATTATGAAAAATTATATGCCAACAAACTGGGCAATCTGGAAGAAATGGATGAATTTCTAGAGACATACAAACTACCAAAGCTGAAACTGGAAGATATAGAAACCTGAACAGACAAACAGCAAAGAAATTGAAGTGGCAATCAAAAATCTCCTAAAAAAACAAGAGTCTAGGGCTAGATGGCATCCCAGGGGAATTCTACCAGATATATTAAGAAGAGTGAATACTGAGATTGCGGTCAAGATGGCGGAGAAGTAGCAGCTGAGACTACATCAGGTAGCAGGAGATCAGCTAGATAGCTTATCAAACCATTGCGACCACCTACAAATCCAACGGGAGATCAAAGAGAGGGAGAACAGCAATTCTGGAAACAGAAAATCGGCCACTTTCTGGAAGGTAGGACTGGCGGAGAAGTGAATCAAAAGCGACAGGAGGATAGACTGCGGGGGAGGGGCCGGCTCCCGGCAAGCGGCGGAGCAACGGAGCACTAAATCGGGACTTTTAAAAGTCTGGTCCACGGAGGGACATCGCTCCAGAGGCTAAACCGGGGTGAAGCCCACATGGGGTCAGCGTGGCCCCAGGTCCCGCAGGGTCACAGAAGGATCGGGGGTGTCTGAGAGTCGCAGAGCTAGCAGGTATCGGAGCGGGAAGCCAGCCACAGAGACAGAGCCTAGGAGTGAGCTCTCAGCTCGGGGTTACCTTGAACCGGTCACAGGCTGGGTGAGCTCGGAGCGCGGCCAGAGGCGAGGGAGATGGGAGTAGCCGGGGCTTTTCTCTGAGGAGTGGAGCCCGAATCTCAGCTCTTCCGGGCCGGAGACTAGGAGGCTGCCATTTTCATTCCCGTCCTCTGGACTCTACAGAAAGCGCTCAAGGAACAAAAGCTCCCGAAAGTGAAACCGAGCGGATTACTTAGCCCGGCCCCTGGTAAGGGCGGTGCAACTCTGCCTCGGGCAAACACACTTGAGAATCACAACAACAGGCCCCTCCCCTAGCAGATCAAAAGAAATCCAGCCAAGACCAACTTCACTTAACAAGGAGAGCAGCGGAACTCCAGAGGAGGAGAAAGCAAAGCACGGAATTCATGGCTTTCTCCCCATGATTCTTTAGTCTTGCAGTTAATTCAATTTTTTCTTTAAAGGGCATTTTCCTAGGGTCTTTGCCACCCCTTTAGCATTTTATTTGCTCCTTCATATACTCTTATCTGGAAAAAATGACAAAGCTGAAAAACTCACCACAAAAAAAAGAACAAGAGACAGTACCAAAGGCTAGGGACCTAATCAATACAGACATTGGGAATATGTCAGATCTAGAGTTCAGAATGACAATTCTCAAGGTTCTAGCCGGGCTTGAAAAAGGCATAGAAGATATTAGAGAAACCCTCTCTGGAGATATAAAAGCCCTTTCTGGAGAAATAAAA
>PISX010037451.1:0-11039 GCA_004024625.1 Mellivora capensis
GGGAGGGAGACAAACCATAAAAGACTCTTAATCTCAGGAAACAAACTGAGGGTTGCTGGGGTGTGAGGGGGCTGAGAGGGGGGTGGGGTAATGGACATTGGGGAGGGTATGTGCTATGGTGAGTGCTGTGAAGTGTGTAAGCCTGATGATTCACAGACCTGTACCCCTGGGGCAAATAATACATTATATGTTAATTTAAAAACTTTTTTAAAAGACTCATTTATTCCTAACAATGAATTAACAAAATGATGAACAACAGGAGAAGCAATGAGGATTTACTTTCCTCAATTCTCACTTCATTACACCAAACAGGCATATTCAACATAGACCTGTAATCATGGAATGTAGTCAGCTTATAAAGTTGCACTGGGGGGTGCCTGGGTGGCTCAGTGGGTTAAGCCTCTGCCTTCGGCTCAGGTCATGATCTCAAGGTCCTGGGATCGAGCCCCACATCAGGCTTTCTGCTCAGCAGGGAGCCTGTTTCTCCTCTCTCTCTCTCTGTCTACTTGTGATCTCTGTCTGTTAAGTGAATAAATAAAATCTTTAATAAATAAATAAATAAAGTTGTACCGGTTGCATTTTTACTTAACTCTCAAACTCTTTTCTTTCTTTGCTTTTTTTCAATAAGTAAGAAGAAAATGCATTGGTCTGTCCTAATTTAAGCCCTTATAAGAAAGAGATTTCCACCTTGCTCACTCGTGGACTTTTAATGGCTCCTAGCACAGGTCTCTACTTGGAATAAGCACTCAATTAGGACATATTTACCTATTTATAGAAGGAATGAGTGAATAAAAGGATAAGAATGATTATCATTTCACCAATCTATAAAATAAATACTTAAGAACAGAGGAATGTCACTGTCTCTTTTTCTTCTGTTACGGCCAAAACTGTGCTTGCATTTTCAAGCTATAAATCTCATGGCGCTCAGCCACATTGTGAAATACAGGAGAACCTCCATAATGGATATTTCTACAACTTCATTTCAACATGCGAATTCAAGAATGAGCAGGATCTAAGAAAACTTAAATCTCTGGTTCCTACCACTGCGGTGAGCTACATTTAAACACGGAGGCAGCTCACAAGCCTCCGAGGGTTTGATTGTAACAAAGATTAAGGCTTCTTGATACAGCTGGAGCTAGGAGGAAGAGGTCTGTGGCTCGGAGGTGAGAAACTGGAAAACATGTCCAGTCCCAGTTAACGCTCTTTGGAGAGATAATAACAAGAATGGCAGACCTTGCTGAAATGTTGGGCCCCTGTACTATGCAGGTCTGTTCTATAAAGATGGCTTCCTAGTGATGGCAAGGAAACTACTCAAAACTAGGATGCTTCCCCCCATCCTACTCCTGCCCACCACCACTGCGCATGAGATCCTACATGAGGACCCATTTCTGGGAGTCTCAAACTGTATATGTTCATCTGTTTATTCAATGGGTATTTGTCAAGCACCCACTGTGTTCCAAGAATCGTGGTAGAAATAAAAAGACAGACGAGATGGTCTTTGTCCTCAAGAGGCCTAAAATTCGTGGAAATGCTGTTAAGACAGAAATACCACTGAGAGGAGTTGTATGTTAGGCTGTTATCTATGCCACTTTGTCGCTTTGTGGTTTTTTATGTGTCTGTTTGTTTGTTTGTTTGTTTCTCTGAAAGGAGTAAAAACTGCCTCCAGCTCCCAAAAAACTTTCTCTGGATTCTTTTGCCTGCAGTTTGAGGTTTGTAACACCAGATGGCATAATGAAGCCCCATCCCAAGGACGAGTCCTTAAGTTCCCCTAGTTTGGAATATTAAAAAGTGAACATAGCGTGGCTGACCACATGTCCCTTAAAATATAAAACATAATTTATTAATGTAAGTTGAATGAAGTAACAAAATAATCTTCATATGAAATAATTATATATAACAATAACAGAATAAGAATTCAGCAACTATACCCCATGTCCTTTGGGTATACTTTTAGTTTCCTGAACACACTTATTCTTTAATTTTATTCATTTGGAATCTTCTGAACCTTTCCTAATCAGGCCCCAGCCTTTCTCTCCCCCTCATTTATGGATCTTTACTATTTGGTACTAGTTACTAGTTACTAGTTACTAGATGGTGATTTTCCGTCTACTTCTCTGGCCTCCGAGGCTGTTTCAGGTTACTACCCAATCATCCTAATTCTTTTATTAAACACTGTCTCCAAGTAGGGCTTATCTTCCCTATTTGCACTCAAATCCTGACATTTTCTGAACCTAAAACTTAGTCTCTCCTTTTTTTAAAAAGATTTTTATTTATTTATTTATTTATTTATTTATTTGACACAGAGAGAGAACACAAGCAGACAGGGGCAGAGGGAGAAGCAGGCTTCCCATAGGGAGCCCAATGTGGGGCTCAATCCTGGGATCATGACCTGAGCCGAAGGCAGATGCTCAGCTGATAAGCCACCCAGGCGTCCTTAAAACATAGGCTCTTAAAGCAGTAGTTCTCAACTGGGGATGATTTCGCACCCCTCCCGCTCCCACCCCAGGGGACATCTGGCGATGTCTGTAGACATTTCTGACTGTCACCACTGCAGAGGGGAGAGGGTGACAGGGATGCCCCTGGCAGGTGCAAGGTTGTTGCTCAACATTTTCCTGTGCCCGGGACATCCCCCCGCTCCTCACCCCGCCACCAAGAACTAACCAGCCTCTATTATCTAGAGGCTGAGAAACTCTGACTCAGAAGAAGCTGTGGGGCGGGAACTGCAATCACAGGGGTCCTACCAGAGCAGATCTGCATGTAACCAATGCACGTTGCTTCCCTTTTGGGAAGAGATTTCCATGTGATCGTCCGTCCAGGTGAATGGTCATCTGTCCGAAGCTTGGCTTTTAAAGGCTAAAAGTCACAGCATCATCCAAACATCTCTTCACAAATACCATTCCATGCAGATCGGAACCTTAGGTGTTTCACACTTTATTAAGAATCAGTTGACAACTAGCCAGGAATAAGATATGATGCTGCCAGGCGTGTGAATGAAGCCTTGAACCGCCGAGGCGGGAAAGAGCAACACGCCCATGTCGGCTTCACAGTTTTCCTTTGACGAACTTCATCAGAGCCCTGTGTTCCCAGAAAGGAGCCACACTTAAGAAATCCTCCTCCAACCCTATTGTATCCCAAGAAAGGGCAAAGCACAAAGCCCTCACATATATTCCTCATGACTCAGATAAGATATGGGCAAGATCCGATTTGCTGTCCATACCTCCTCAGCGCTTCTTGCTCTCGCCTCTCTAGAACTCCAGGTTCTTGACATTTCCTTTGAGACAGTCCTCACCAGTGATGGCTTCCCTCTTGTGATAGCCTAAGTGCCCATCCCTGGTGATCTTTCTCACCCTCCTATCTCTCCCCTGTTCTGTCACTGTATGCAGGGAGAAAGGAAGAAGTTGGATGTCACGCTCCCATCAGTCTTCCAAGATGAGATTGTGAAATGTTGCTCTGGGAGCTACCAGTTTCTGAGATGTTTGTAATGAGCGTCCTGCCCAAGTCCAGAAGTTAGGGCTTTCCCTTCCACACCACCACTGCCCTGCTAGGTTACGAGTCTTCCATCCGCTCTGTTTCTGGGGAAGGCTATGTGCAAGTCCCACGGGATAATCCATGGGTGAGGCGAAGTCCCTGGAGGAGGCAGCTGGCTGGGTGTGTGGCCGGTGAGAGCTCAGATCCCAGGCACTCCTTGGCACTTGCCACCTTCCAAGCTTTTCACACACTTCCCTAAAACAGCCTCCCAGGTCTCTCTCCACCTACTCCCATGGTCTTTGCCCCTTAACTCTCCCCTTCAATTCTCTTTCTAATCTTCATTACTCCGTCCCATCTGTCCTGCCTCTTGATTCTCAAGGACCTAGTTTGGAAGTCAAAACAAATGAAAGCTGACCCTTATCTTACATTCCTTCCCTGGAATCCCAGTTTTCCTCCTGAAATCCTGATTCTTCCTAGATAGACTAGGGAAGGGGTCAGAAAGCATGGGCAGGAAACTAAGAACACCAAAATTAATATTAAGTGAAACTATGACACTAATTCTTTCAGAGTTCAAAGACCAATAGTCATTTACTCAATGGGCATTGGCAACTGGGTTGGTACAGGTACTAATAAAAAGAGAGAGATAATTCTAAAATTTTGACCCAGGGTAACTTGAGGAAGGTGGTGACATTAGCAGAAATGGGCAGGTTGGGAGATGAAGATGAAAAGCGAGTGTGATTTGTGCCCAGGACTTGTGAGGTTGGAGTGATGGGAAGACAGCCAAGAAGACTGTCTTCTGCCCTGATGGGCATAGAGTTAGAGAACAGGCAAAGTTGAGCTGCAGGTATTGTCGACGAAGGCTTGTATCCAGCATCAAACGTTAGTAGTTGTTGCCCAGAGATAAATAATAAGAGGGAGTCACAACTGTCAAAAAACAAAATACCACCCACATTTAGGAGGAAAAGTAAGATGAAGATCCAGCCATGGTGAGCGCATGCACTAGAAGGAAAATGAAAGAAGCTCATTTTCACAAGAGCCCAAGTTTTTTTGTCAAGTTGGAGGAAGTAGTCCTCCCATGTCCATGCACTGCAGAGGTCCAATTGGATGAGTTTGAGAAGAGAAAAACAAAACAAAACAAAACAAAACAAAGAAAAACACTTGCATTTGGTCCAAAGACCTCAGAGAATGGTTGGAGTTGGGGAGGTAGAGTGTTAGTCAAACCTCCGACCCTGTTTATCCTTATAAGCCCTGACACATCATCCAAGAAGTTTGGGGAGCTCCTGAGGGCATCGTTATTTAAATACAAACTTTCTTTTCTATTAAGGATAATTTTTTTAAAATAAAGGTTTATATTTGCAATTTGGGTTTGAAGAGAAGCAAGTGTATGTATCGTGGGGAAAACATTGTATTTGAATTCTCCATCCTTGGATTAATTGATGTTCTGGTTCCATCATCTACCAACTGTGAGAACTTGGCCGTGATGGTCACATTGGCCCTTTGTTTCTTCATCCATGGTAAGAAATGAGGTTATTGAAGAATTAACACTCACTAAGGTTTTTATCTTGTTTTTTACTCCAGTATAATATACGTGGGTATTTAATATGTAATTGCCATAGAATATTGAGCCAAACTAGTCTGGAAACATGAAAACTGAGAGTTTATCTCCCAATTCCACAATGACAGAGTTCCCAGTCTTTGGGGTTTGTAGTAAATAAAATAAAATGAAGACGCTATCCTCTCCTTCACACACAGAATGTGCAGGCCCATAAGAAAAATAGATCCTTTGGAGCAAAAGTCCACTTCCCACTGAATGATTTACTCCCGTGCTTTCCCCACTGGGATCTCCAGCTTCTTGACTGGGGTATGTCCCCTCCAGTTCAAGGAAACATGCCCAAAGATACTTAAAGAAGACCAGCAAGGCTCCCTGGAACATTAGTTACGTTGGGATTTGAGTGGGAAGGCAGGGGATTTTTCTATCATAATACAAGGCAACTATGGTACAGAATTCAAATTGTGCGTGATGTTTGCGATAAAGCCCAGGACTTCAGTATAATTTCAAAATCACAGCAGGCCATTTGGGACCACCTAGGCCCAGATTGATAGAAATTTTTTTTACATTCCTCTTTGCTGTTATATGTGGGAAAGTTTTTATAGCACAATTAGTCTGTTTTTTATTCTCTTCTTCACTGGTAAAGACATAATGGTAAAGCCCATTTTACCTCCGCTTAGGATCGATACTCAGTTTTACCAGCAGACTTCTGTTTCATTGCTAGTCGTCGATGTCACAGCAAATTAAGCTCACCTGAAGTGCTTAGTTTTGTATTTGTCTTATTCTGTGTTCTTTTCATAAAATCTTACAAATCTCTTTTACCCTAGGGGTTGTGCCTAACTTTTCTGGGACTTCCAAGCAAGGTCTATACCTCTATATATGTGCAACAGGCAGTCAACTAAATTGAACCAAGTTAAAGACTACAAAAGACTATTACCATTATGACTATTATTATTTTTAAATAATACCATACTATTACTTTTTTAAAATGCTCTCTCATCTGATTCTCAGAAAAATTTAGTGAGATAGGTCAAAACACAAGCCAGAGTTAGAATTAGAAATCACATCTTCAGAACACTTTTCATTTGGACAGTTAATCCAAAAATATTTACTGAGCATCTACTATGTGCTACACCCTCTTCTAGGCTTTGAGAAACACAATAGACACACACAGTATGTATGTGTGTATATATATATACATGCATATATACACACAAAGAGAGAGAGAGCCTCATGGAAGAAGAACAGACATATAAAATAATCACAAATGCATTAACTGTTGAAAAAAGTTGAAGTATACACAAGGAGTATACACAAGAAGTATACACAAGGAGGCTTTTATTTGGATTAGTGAATATTAGCTTCCCTCCTGCTCTCAACAAAATCCCTTAATTGATGTTCTGCGTCTCTTCTATTGCCCTGGGTCCACTCTATGTGAGAAGCTATTGTGCCCAGGAGAGAGCTAGAGCTGAAACAATGCAGGAACCGCATAATGGGAACAAATATTTGACCAAAGACCCATTTAAAGTCTCAGCCTAGGGGCGCCTGGGTGGCTCAGTCGTCTGCCTTCAGCTCAGGTCATGATCCCCGGGTCCTGGGATCGAGCCCTGCATCTGGCTCACTGCTTGGCAGGAAGCCTGCTTCTCCCTCTCCCACTCCCCCTACTTGTGTCCCCTCACTCACTGTGTCTCTATCAAATAAATAAATAAATAAATAAATAAATACTTTTTAAAAAAATCTCAGCCTATCTCACAGGAGGAAAACAAGATCCAATACAGCCTTATTAACATAAGAATATGTCTCTTCTTTATTTTTGTTTGCCATAGGCCCGACTCTTGATGGAGCAATTTTTAGGGCTTATACACTTGATTGGTACTTTTAACCAAAACAATAGCACAACTGTTTTTAGAGTTAATTTATGGATATTTAACATAACTGGGATTAGGGTTAATTTATGGGTGTTTAACATAACTTCAGATATGGATTCCTCCAAATGCACTTGCTGTTTCCTTGGAGTTAACCTATAAGAACATCCGGTCCTGCTGGAGTAATCAAACAATGTAAATGGGCCCCCCAGACTTATCTCAACCCTACAGCTCCCGTTGTAATATAGATCACGAGGACCCACAATTGCCGATGACAGTTGGACAGGTATTTTCCCCCGAAGTCTTGTTTTAGTAAAGCTTCAGTAGTAGGGACAAGCTAAATTTGATTTTTTTTTTTTTTTAATTCCCCTGGCTTTTCAAAAGGACCCTTGCACCTTCATTTCCTGTCTTGCCAAGGGGGGACTGCTCACTGCTTGTGAGTTGGGCCAGAAAACGTCACCTAGAGTCCACCAGGGGGCGCTGTTCCGCAAGCAGTGACATCTTTAGGGGCGGACTCGCCTTCCATCTCCAAACAGGACGAAATTGCTGGTGGACGGAACAAAAACACTCCTTTCAAAATACATTTTCCAACCTCGAAAGCACTATGCTAAGTAAAAGAAGACAGACACAAAGGCCATGCATTATATGATTCCATTTATGTGAAAGATCCGGAGTCTGCAAATCCACAGCGGGTTCCGCGCGACAAGAACGGGGCGCGGGCGCGGGGGGGCCGGGGGTTACTCGGGGAGAGCAAGTGAGTAAATAATAGGTTCAGGGTTTCATTTTGAGGTGATGATAAATTCTGGGACTGGATAGTGGTGATGGCCGCACAACATTGTGACTGTATTTAAGGCCACTCAGTGGTACACTTTAAAATGAAGGCGGGGGGCACCTGGGTGGCTCAGTGGGTTAAGCCTCTGCCTTCACCTCGGGTCATGATCTCAGGGTCCTGGGATGGGGGCCCACATCGGGCTCTCTGCTTGGCGGGGAGCCTGCTTTCGCCCCCCCACCCCCCCGCCTGTCTCTCTGCCTTTTGATCTCTCTCTCTGTCAAAGAAATAAATAAAAATCTTTTTAAAAAAAAATTTTTTTTAATTTAAAAAATGAAGGCGGTCGATTATGCCTTATGTACATTTCACTACAACGAAAAAGAAAAGTTCTCCTGTATTCCTTGCTCTCGGCCATTTACACCGGTCCTGCTCCGTATAAAACTCGTATTTAGAGATCCTACACTGACCTGAAAAGAAACATCAACTCTTGCGTTTGTCGAATCTTTCTCCCATTCCGTGGAAGCACCTGACCCCAGGCCCCTGTTCTGATACGTCTTGTCTCCACCTCACACCCCCCTGCCGGTTGCTTACCCCAGCCCTGCTGCGTGATCAGCACCTTGCATCAGGTCACAGTGAGATTCTCCGCCCCCTCGGGAGGGGCCCGAAGGATCCCGCCCAGCAGACCCGAGGGAGGGAGGTAATACTCAGGGGTTAGGGCAACACCACCTTCGTCTGTCCGTGGCCAGTCCTGACGTACATTCTGCATGGCTCCCCAAAGGTTCCACGGAATCAAGCAGAGCTCCGGTCTCTCCGGGCCGGACCACCTCAAGACCACACCCCTAGATGGTACCCCCACTTTCCTTCTTCACTCTCCCCAGTCCCCACTGTTACTCTCTGGAGTCACTTCCCAGAACAAATCCCAGATCACAAGCTGTTGCTTCCAGAGGGAAGACCAGGCCTTCAGAAAACCCACTGTTGACAGGGCACAGCCGACGGGAGAAGGGGGTCACTGAGGTTTTCCACTTCTGAGACCACTCTTCACCTCAGCTGTCAAGCTGGAGTCACCCTCTCTCCACCGTTCACGCTCACATACTCTACAATTCCACACACGACACTCATGGGTTCCTTCTGTCCTGAGTCATGTGAGGAGGCCGTGAGTGAGAAGATGTGTTGCCTTGAAGTCAGGGATATGTAGATGGAAGCTGAAGCTTCACTATCCCCACCACCCACATGACCCGTGGCGTGAGGCTCTCTGTCAGTGAAGGTTGGCAGCCCTGACTTTCTGGGGTGGCAGAGATGATCACGTCTTCCAACCACGTTGTAGAACCCATAGTTCCCTTATCATACAGAAGAGTTTCCTTCTCCTCTGCCTAAAATTTTTTCAGGATGAACCTAGAAAGAGTGCAGGCTTTTACAGCAAATGGATCTCATTTTGAATGCTGTGTTGTCCAGATATTAGCTGTAAGGCCTTGGACGAATTCTTTAACTCCATCCGTATTCTTCTCTGTAAAATGAGGTAATAAACTTGCTTGCATGAAGCTTATCTAGTGTTTTATTTTAAATATTTTATTTATTTATTTGTCAGAGAGAGAGCATGAGCAGGGGGAGCGGCATGCAAGGAGAGAAGCAGGCTCCCTGCTGAGCAAGGAGCCCGATGCAGGACTCGATCTCAGGACCCCGGGATCATGACCTGATTCAAAGGCAGACACTCAACAGACTGAGCCACCCAGGCGCCCATTTGTATGAGGTTTAAATGAAAGTGGAGCTATGCTCACCTATCACATACACTAGTGAAGATTTATTTCCATTTTACCAGTCTAAACTAACCCAAATGTGGTTCTAGTTTTCTCTCGAGGTCGATATTGAATGGACCTTCCTGCCCAGAGTCCTTCCTGATACCACTCCTCTTTTTACACCTTCTGTTTTCTTTAAATTTCATAATGTTTCTTGTATTGACACTTGATACATCTTGTGTTCATCTCCCTTTGCCTTACTCGAGCACAGTGCGTCTTTTTTTTTTTAATTTTTAATAATCATATAATGTGTTTTTATCCCCAGGGGTACAGGTCTATGACTCGCCAGGTTTACACACTTCACAGCACTCACCAAAGCACATACCCTCCCCAGTGTCCATTACCCCACCATCCTCTCCCGTCCCCACTCCCCTCAACAACCCTCAGTCTGTTTTTTGAGATTGAGTCTTTTATGGTTTGTCTCCCTCCCTATCCCATCTTCTTTCATTTTTTTCTTTTGCTACCCCCCAAACCCCCCATGTTGCATCTCCACTTCCTCATATCAGGGAGATCATATGATAGTTGTCTTTCTCTGACTGACTCACTTCGCTAAGCATAATACCCTCTAGTTCCATCCACGTCATTGCAAATGGCAAGATTTCATTTCTTTTGATGGCTGCATAATATTCCATTGTGTATATATACCACATCTTCTTTATCCATTCATCTGTCGATGGACATCTAGGTTCTTTCCATAGTTTGGCTATTGTGAACATTGCTGCTATAAACATTCGGGTGCACGTGCCCCTTTGGAGCACCACGTTTGTATCTTTAGGATATATACCCAGTAGTGCAATTGCTGGGTCATAGGGTAGCTTTATTTTCAGTTTTTTGAGGAACCTCCACACTGTTTTCCAGAGTGGTTGTACCAACTTGCATTCCCACCAACAGTGTAGGAGGGTTCCCCTTTCTCCGCATCTCGCCAGCATCTGTCATTTCCTGACTTCTTAATTTTAGCCATTCTGACTGGTGTGAGGTGGTATCTCATTGTGGTTTTGATTTGTATTTCCCTGATGCTGAGAGATGTGGAGCATTTTTTCATGTGTCTGTTGGCCATCTGGATGTCTTCTTTGCAGAAATGTCTGTTCATGTCCTCTGCCCATTTCTTGATTGGATTATTTGTTTTTTGGGTGTTGAGTTAGCTAAGCTCTTTATAGATTTTGTATACTAGCCCTTTATCTGATATGTCGTTTGCAAATATCTTCTCCCATTCTGTCAGTTGCCTTTGGTTTTATTAACTGTTTCTTTTGCTGTGCAAAAGCTTTGATCTTGATGAAATCCCAATAGTTCATTTTTGCCCTTGCTTCCGTTGCCTTTGGCGATATTCCTAGGAAGAAGTTGCTGCGGCCGAGGTCAAAGAGGTCGCTGCCTGTGTTCTCCTCAAGGATTTTGATGCATTCCTTTCTCACATTGAGGTCCTTCATCCATTTTGAGTCTATTTTCGTGTGTGGTGTAAGGAAGTGGTCCAATTTCATTTTTCTGCATGTGGGTGTCCAATTTTCCCAACACCATTTGTTGAAGAGGCTATCTTTTTCCATTGGACATTCTTTGCTTTATCAAAGATTAGTTGACCATAGAGTTGAGGGTCTATTTCT
>PISX010037452.1:0-11046 GCA_004024625.1 Mellivora capensis
CCCCCCAATTTCCCTCAACTCCCTTCTCCTCTCCATCTCCCCATGTCCTCCGTGTTATTTGTTATGCTCCACAAATAAGTGAAACCATATGGTTTGAAAAAAATCTTTTGTAGTTTGAGTAAGCAGTTTTCTTTTGCCAAGGTTGAAGCCTAGTTGAGAAGAGAGTTCAGAGGAGCCTAACTAGAGTTTGGTCAAGGAAAGTGTCTTTGTCAAAACTCAGTTTGTTACTTTGGCATTAGATTCTCATCCCAGATGCACCAAAGAATTGGAGACCTGAGACCAGAATGGAGAGAGAGTTTATTTTCTAGAGTCAAAGTGGGTCACTGCCAGAGCAAGAAGTATAATGGCCCCGAGAAGCTCTAGCTGCATCCTTTTAATTTTAAGCCTGCTTTCTGCATATATAATTATGGCTTTGATTGGCATTTTTGATTGACAGTTGGAGGTTATACAACATTTCAGCTCTGCGCATGTTCTGTTGACACGTTCTGTTATAACTGCATTTATTTATGTATTGTATATTTATGAATGTCTAATGAATTTTTGTTGTGACCTTCAATGTGCTTAAGGGCAAACTGCACATTTTGTGCACATGCTCAGCTCTGAGAAGTCCCCTTGTAGCTTTTGAGCCGGCTCTGTGGGGAGGTCTTTTCTCTTCTGTTAGCCCTTAGAGGTGGCTCTGAAGGTGTGGCTGTTAACCCTGGGGGGCGGCTCTGAGGGTGTGGCCAGCACCTCTTTGAGCCAGGCTGGCTCATTCCTAACTGACAGTTACAAATGAGACAAAGGATTTCCTGTGATACATGATGGTCTGACATCTGGGTGGTGTATTGTCAATTGCAGTAGAAAGAATGGGATTAATGATTTGGAAATTTCTAGCACCAGCTTTCTGAGTTATTGTGTGTATCAGTCAAGGTTCAATTAAGTTCAAAATAATAGGACTCTATTTTTCACAGGTAGGTATGATGATGCAATTATAGGAGCCAGTTGGGCATTCTGTGTGAGACTTGTTTTTGTGTCTGATGCTGAGTCTTGAAGGACAGGCATTTGAGAAGGGGAGATGGAAGCAGTGTGTGGGCAAGAGCAGCGAGAAGCTGGAAGCCACCCTCCCCCCCTCCCCACACACATACACACTGCAGCCTGTGAGGATGGAATAGAGCCCATATCACTTTGACTCTGACCTTGGTGGGATGTGTCCTGAGGAAATGGGGGACCACTGTCAAGGTCAAAATCATAGCTGTACCATGAAAAGGAATGCTTCAGGGTGAAACAGTTTCAGGAAGAAGGTCAGCAGATCAGAAACAAGACAGAGAGCAACAAAATGGCAGCTGCTCTACTGCCAACCTCCAAATATTCCCAAGAATCTCTCCTGTGGACCATTCTAACCAGAATCTTAAAAGAAAGTATATTCAGGAAAATGTGGTTCAACTTAGCCATGTTGATACATTACAAAGTCATCATAGTCTACCTCTTATCAACTTGGCAAACACACACATCTCTTGAAACCATACTTAATTGTTAAAGACAATAGCAAAGTCACATTCTGCCTTACAATTATCCTGCCTACATGAAAAAAATGTTAATGACACAGAGATTAAAGATGATACAAAGTCTATTTTTTGTCTTTGTGTGATGTTCATTCTTGTAGCTAAGTCATACTTGCCTTTTGGATCTCTATTAACTTAACAAATGAGATATAACACTAATTACTATTAATACACCTCCCTTTCGACAATAAGGAGATGAGAGAATGCAAAAAAGTTAAATAATTGGTTAAAATAAACACAAACATAATTGTATTGCAATAAGGAAGAAATACTCATGATTATTTCCTTCCTTGTTTTTGCAAATGCTCATGTGATTGCAGCTAGTATTATAGTTACTTTCTTCAACTACTCACCCCATATTCTCTTTGCCCTCAACATACACCCAAAATTCTTGCCTGGCTATATTACCCAACCTTAATTTCCAGGGATCTTTTCCAGTAGCAGTGTGCCTTGAGCTGGATTTTGTACTCTTCTAATTACTTTCATCATAGTGCATAGGAATACTAAGAAACCTAATGGTTCCCTTTCACTTTAGACATACCCACTCTTGCCACATATTTATGTAGTAGAAAACCAATATCCCTTGATCCACAGGATCACCCAACCCAGCCAGTATAGTAAGATCCCTTCTTTTCCTGCTGACTGGCTGGCATAAGGAACCCAAAGGGCTAGGGAAGAGTCTTAAATCTAGCAAACATGGCTACTCAGATACTTGTAAATTTATAAAAACTAAGGAACTAATTTATTTGCTGGAAAGATGTTTGCATACAGAAAATTTGTTTAGTTCTGGAAGTTTTAACTTGACCTCAGCCTGAGCCAAAGTTTTTGGCATGCATGTTCTCTGTGACAATTAAAGAAGTATTTTTAGTAACTATTTGTTGGGCAACGAACCCACTGAGATTTAGGTTTGCTCTTTCCAGAATTAAAAAAAAAAATTACTTGTAAAAAGATAAATGCTCCAGAATTTAATTTTGTTTTATATGCTCAGAGCATTAGTTATTGAATCATCAAAACTCACTTCTCCATTTCTGATCCCATGCACCAAAAAATATTTGAAAATATAACTATATCCTCTGGTAAGTAAAAGGAAGTACAAATTAATTCCAATCAAGCTGAAGTTATACCAAATCAAAATTGGTTAAAAGATAGTTATGTCTCCTGAGGTAAGTACTTGAAAGGAGAAAAGGTAGTGATGTAATTCTCCATTTAATTGTCTGCATAATTTGGAAGCATTTGTTATGGTAATTCCTGAATTTGCCTAAAACGTGCTTTACTGGCTTTGTATTTATAGTCATCCTAGGTAACACAGTTTAGAAAAGAGGGCTGAATGTATCTATGATTCTAGTAATGATGATAGTCTCTAATTGAGCATCTGGTTTTATTCTACATTTTCTATATTTCTTTGGATTTGGTAATAGATCTTTCTCCCTTTTCTTCTTTTATTTCTTCCCTCACTTTTCTGTCACACTTCTGTTTGAAACCCTTCTAGGCTTCTCCATTACTGATAGAGTGATTCTCAATCTTTACTGATAATAAAATCCCTGTTGGGACAATCTGCACTTTTAAAGTATGCCCCACAATAATTCTGATGCCACTTTTAAGAAACATTAATAAAATCAATAAATCTGCTCATGAGGCATATAACCCTTTTATAATGTATCACCTGTATGCCTCCTCTTGTCTTGTGATCTTGCCTACGTCCCCTTTTGCAATCATATCAAGCAATTTCTCTTCTCCTAAGGAGATTTGTCTTCTCACACATCCTCAGTTTTACACGTGATGTTCCATTTCAGATTTAGTTAATACATTAATTTGATTGTGGGTCATTTCTCAAGCCTATCAGAGTCACTCAGAATAAAATTTATGATACTCAAATACTGGAGGCAATAAGTTTCATGTCCATAAAAAATAAGTCATTTTATCAACTTGTAACTAGAATAATTAAGAAATTTACTAAAAGGTCATCTTTTATATGCTTTCCCTTTCTCTTCTTAGAACTCAATACTTTTTGATTGGTTGATTTATTTGTATAATAAACTCTATGACCTTATAACTTGCAGCACAATCTTCCTTTTTTACCCACATCACTGCACCCAAATACAAAGGTACACAGTATTATTACCTTGACACTAAAAACACCAAAAGCTTTCTACAAATACATTTTCCAAATAGTTACTCAATTTATCATTTTTTCCTGCTTTGTTTGTCTTTTGAAAATTTGGAACTGTTTCAATTCATAAATTTTTATGTAAACATAGTCTCCTGGAGTCATTTTCTAAACTCACTGATATGTTTATTAATAGACCCTGATATTTTACTTTTATCATCAGCAGAGGTGGGTTGTATTGGATAAAAATTATATAATTAGATCTAATTTGAGGGTTTTGATTAAAATATAAAACTTTTTTTTCTTTTCTCAAGGCAGTGGCATATCATTGATACTTCCTCATATGGTGGATATTTAGGTCTTTGCTCCACTGAGTGGAATATGATGGTGTGTTTCCTTCATGTATTCATTAGGGCATATTTTGCAAAATATGGATTAGATGTGTGGATAATGAATATCAGCTTGGCTTGGACATCCCTTCTCTCTGTGATTGGAAGTGATCAAAACTTATGAGATGGCAAAGAGTAAGACTGGTGGGAAGCAGGTAACAGGAAGGGAAAGCACATGAGGGACATATAGAAGGGTACTGGGACTCAGTTCCAAGGTCTAGATCACTGCAAAGGAGTATTGATCATGTCTCTAGTCCCCTAGCCACATGGGAGTGTTTTAGAGGAAAAGCCACATGGGGATAAAGTGGAAATATCCTAATATCCAAAATTACAGCCATTGAAACCTAGATAGTTCTCCATGGGACTCCTTAGTGGAAAATCTCTTTGGGGGAATAGTGTCCTCCCTCGTGCCTGCAGTGAGAGGAAGAACGTGTGTCAGGGACAGAACCATTTCAAATATCTATTGATGGAAAAATTGGCACTTCTTCCATAGTAGAAAAGATTCTTCTCAAGAATGGGTATCTTGGGTTAGGATCCCTACAAGCAGAACCTGGAATGCAAATTCTTATGAAAGTGACTTCCCCAGAGAGTGCTTTTGGAAGGAGGGGAGTGAGAGGCGGCACAAAATAGGGAAGGGAGGGACATTACACAGGGATGTAGTCTCTGGCCTCCTTTCACGGGGAGCTGGACATCAGAAGCATTGCTCCTACCAAGGAAAGGGAGTTTTGTTTTGTTTTGTTTTTAATTCTCATGTCAGTAATTCTTTGGCTTTTGACATTCAGAGAGTGTATCCTGGTGGGTGGTGATTCCTTTAGGCTCAGGGTAATTCTCTGCAGCAGCTTGGAGATAAGAGTGCCAGCCTGGGAAGGGTAATCTGTACAGAATGCCATAGCACCCATTCCCAGGGAGTCGGCATTCTTACTTTCTGACATACAGATACCTTGTGAATATTAAGATCAGCTGGCTCCTAAGGTAGAAACAAACTTGGGGAATTTGACAATATATGTGGAACACAAAGATTAGTCTGCCTGAAGTCAGGCTGTTGAAAGCCTTGTTTTAATTCAGTTTTTTTTTTTTTCTGTAATGACCAGTTGATGAGGTTCTGACTAACCATCATATTTTGAACTCCAGGAGGATGGAGCTTGTGTTAGCCTTTTTTTTTTTAATTGTACTTAAAATTCTAAGTACAGAGCAAAGAATGAAATAGGTATGCAATAAATATCTGTCAAATGAATCAAATAATAAACATGAATTATATAAGAAAGATTGCATTAGTCAGGGCTCTATAAAAGAAACAGAGCCATCACACACACACACACACACACACACACACACACACACCCCATGTATATACATATGTTCATAGAGATTTATTTTAGGGAATCAGCTCCCGTGATTATGAGAACAAGAGAGTAAAAAATCTGCTGTGTAAACTGGTGGTCTGGAAACAGAATTCCTTCTTCCTCAGGGAACCTCTTGTCTTTTCTCTTAAGGCTTCAGCTGCTTAGATGAGGCCCACCCATGTTATAGAACATAATCTCTTTTACTCAAAGTCTACTGATTTAAATATTAATCACCTCTAAAAACAATACCTTCAGAGCAACACCTAAACTAGTGGATGACAGAACATCTGGGTACCATAGCCTAGCCAAGTTGACACATTAACCATCACAGAGACTGTCATCAAAGCTATCTTTGCAGTACTTATTATCTTTCTCCAAGCAGAAAAGTTTTCATCAAGTGAAAAATACAAGTATATAAAAATATGTACTCCAGTGTTAATAGCATCATTGTTCACAATAACCAAACTGTGGAAAGAGCCGAGATGCCCTTCAACAGACAAATGGATAAAGAAGATGTGGTCCATATATACAATGGAGTATTACTCAGTCATCAGAAAGATGAATACCCAACTTTTGCATCAACAAGGATGGGACTGGAGGAGATTATGCTGAGTGAAATAAGTCAAGCAGAGAAAGTTAATTATCATATGGTTTCACTTACTTGTGGAGCATAAGGAATAACACAGAGGACATTAGGAGAAGGAAAGGAAAAGTAAATTGGGAGGAAATCAGAGGGGGGGACAAACCATGAGTGCCTGTGGACTCTGAGAAACAAACTGAGGATTTTGGAGGGGAGAGGGATGGGTGGATGGGTGAACCTGGTAGTGGGTAGTAAGGAGGGCATGTGTTGCATGGATCACTGGGTGTTGTACATAAACAATGAATCTTGGAACAGTATGGTGACTAACATAACGTAATAAAAAATATATACACACATATATATATGATATTAAAAATCCCATAACAATAATTATATATCTACAGTGTCACTTTTCTGAACCTTGGTGTTTGTAATTTTCAATAATCCAGAAGCTAAAAATGGTTATTTACTGTATAGTAGAACAATGGCTTGCTTGCTTTTTCTGTGCAGGTAAAAATGTTTCCATATACCAGTTAACTCACAGTAAATCTTTCAATGTAGCATTAAAGACTGTGAAATTTTCTGTCTTTCACACAGAATATTTCATAGCACAATCTCCAGATTGTTACACTTGAAAATATATTTGGTATATGTACATTAAAACAGTGCCTTTGAAGATAATTTTTAAAAATATAAAAGCTGGTGTATAAGACCAATATTAAAGTTTTCAATGACAGTATCCTTTAGTTTGCCTTGGAGAAACAATTGGCTCAAAATCCTGTAATATCTAAGACAAGCAGCGTTCCTCACCACTTTGGGTGAAGTGAAAATTGCCCATCTACCTGTCAAAGATGGTGACAGTGGGAGAGTTTGTGCCTTTGAGAATAGCTGAGATGTCCAATGTAAAGTCCTTCACCTGTTCCATTCTCTGTTTGCTAAGATACGCACCATAGTGCCATAGTTTGTTTTGCAACTTTCTGGTAGATACTGTCATTTCCTGTTGTACTCTTCTCCTTTAATATACGTCAGTTGTCATATATATGCCTGCAGGCACTCAACTTTTTCCTTGTCTATTCCCTGAATCAGTCTTGGAGAACTTCTTCCCTCCTTTTTCTCTCTTAGATGCTAACTTCTGCTTTTACTTCTGGCTGTACTTCCCTCATGACACCTTCCTTTGTTTTACCAAAGATTAGTTTAGTGTCCCTCCAGAACGTACCCAAAGTTCCTTGAACCAGTCAGGTCACTTGTCACACAGCTTTTGCTTTCAGGATCAGAAATTTTCTTTGAAAGCGCATAATTGTTCAAAGGTATGGCTAGGCACTGACCGCTCAAACAACAACATATTTATTCAATTTAAATATTTATAAGCCCTTCATAGGTCTCCCAAAATGCCTCCTAAACTGTGATAAGATAGAGAAATATCTCTTGTTGCATTAATAATATTTACATAAGAAAATGAAAAAAATGTTGGTCATGTTAAAGAGTTCATAAGAAAAAAACGCTTCATACTTTGATTTGGTCCGGTACAGGGCTTAGAAGGATGGTAACCAAGGCAAGGAATTAGTAGTTTGGTGTTTTTTTTTTTTTAAGATTTCATTTATTTATTTGGCAGAGACAGAAAATAAGTGGGGGGAGCAGCAGAGGGAGAGGGAGTAGTGGCTCCCCACTGAGCAGGGAGCCCCATATGGGACTTGATCCCAAGACCCCTGGGTCATGACCTGAGCTGAAGACAGATGCTTAACCAACAGAGCGAGCCAGGCACCCAAGGAATTAGTAGTTTTGCATGTATTTGTGACTTTCATTCTGAGCCATGTTCTGTTACATTCTTCATAAACACAATCTTAGAGCAACTTACTGACAGAGACGAATGATTCTGTGTGTTACAGAGTAACCCGAAACTATAAAATACTGAGTAAATGTAAGAGGCAAAATAAAATATAAGCTTCTTTTTAAAATATAATTCCAGTATAGTTAACATACAGTGTTATATTAGTTTCAGGTGTATAATACAGTGATTCAATAATTCTCTTAGTGCTCATCATGATAAGTGGACTCTCAAACCTCTGAGAGGGAAATTTATTCTACCAGGCACACATTACAATGATATCAAAAACAGATAAAGACACTACAAAACAAAAAAAGAATTATAGGCTGATATCTACTATGTACATAGATGCAAAAGTCCTCAACCAAATACTAGCAAACTGAACCCAATAATACATTAAAAATAATCAAGTGGGATTTATTTCTGAGATGCATATATGGTTCAAATTTTGCAAAATTAATAAATAAAATAATATAACATCAATAAGAGAAAGGATAAAAAATATATTTTCAATGGATGTAGAATAAATTTGAAAGTTTTCTTCGTCTTTCATTTATTTGGAAGAGTTTGAGAAGAATAGATATTAAGTCTTCTTTAAATGTATGGAAAAATTTACCTGTGAATCTCTCTTATCCTGGACTTTTGTCTGTTAGG
This sequence comes from Mellivora capensis, assembly GCA_004024625.1. Lineage (NCBI taxonomy): Eukaryota > Metazoa > Chordata > Mammalia > Carnivora > Mustelidae > Mellivora > Mellivora capensis. The sequence continues at coordinate 8,440 of PISX010037452.1, forward strand.
AGTTTTTCAATTAGTGATTCAATTTCATTGCTAATAATTGGTATTTCAAATTTTCTATTTCTTCCTAGTTCAGTTTTGGGAGGTTATATGTTTTCAGGATTTATCTATTTCTTCTAGGTTGTTCAATTTTTTTTGGTGTATAATTTTTCATAATATTTTCATAATCTTTTGTATGCCTGTGGTGTTGGTTGTTGTTTCTCCTCTTTCATTTGTGATTTTATTTCGGTCCTCTCTCTCTCTCTCTCTCTCTCTCATGCTCTCTCTTTATGAGTGTGGTTAAAGCTTTATCAATTTTGTTGATATTTTCAAAGAAATAACTCCTGGTTTCTATAATCTGTTCTATAGTTTTTTTTTTCCTTAAGCTTTTCTTCAAATTCCAGGTAGTAAACATACAGCGGGATATTAGTTTAGGTGTATAGTACAGTGATTCAACATTTCCATACAACACCCAGTGCTCATCATACATGTACTCCTTAATCCCATCACCTATGTAAACTGCCCCCCCCACCACCTTCCCTCTGGTAACCCTCAGTTTTTTCTCTATAGCTGTGTCTTTTTCTTGGTTTGCTTCTTTCTCTCTCTCTTTAGCCAAATGCTTGTTTTGGTTCTAAATTCCACATATGAGAGAAATCAAACGGTACTTGTCTCCGACTGACTTATTTCCCTTAGCATAATACTCTGTAGTTCCATCCAGGTTGTAGCAAATGGCAAGATTTCATTCTTTTTTATGGCTAGGTAATAATCCATTATATATATCCATCCATCCATATATATCCATCCATCTCCACACATACACACACACACACACACACACACACACACCCCACTTCTTTATCTCTCATCGGTGAATGGACACTTGGGCTATTTCCATAATTTGGCTATTGGAGATGCTGCTATAAACATCAGAGTGCATGTATCCCTTTAAATTATAATTTTTGTATTTGGGGGGATAAATACTTAGTAGTACAATTGCTGGATCATAGAGTAGCACTATTTTTAACTTTTTGAGGCCCCTCCATACTTTTTTCCCAGAATGGCTGCACCAGATTGTATTTCCACCAACTGTACAGGAAGGTTTTTCTTTCTCCACATCTTCACCAACGTATGTTTTTCTGTGTGTGGTTGATTTTACCCATTCTAACAGGTGTGAGGTGTTATCTCACTGTGGTTTTGATTTGTATTTCCCTGATGATCTTGATTTTGAGCATCTTTTCATGTGTCTGTTGGCCATCTGGATGTCTTCTTTGGAAAATGTCTATTCCTGTCTTCTGTCTAGTTTTTAATTGGATTATTTGCTTTTTTGGGTGTTGAAATTTATTAGTTCTTTGTATAATTAGGATACTAACTAACCCTTTATCAGATATGTCATTTGCAAATATCTTCTCCCACTCTTGCCTTTTAGCTTTATTGTTTCCTTTGCCGTGCAGAAGCTTTTTAATTTGATGAAGTCCCAACAGTTTTTGCCTTAGGAGACATATCTAGAAAGAAATTGCTATGACCAGTGTCAAAGAGGAAATTGCCTGTATCATTTTCTAGGGTTTTTATGGTTTCATGTCTCACATTTAGGTCTTTAATCCATTCTGAGATGTGTGTGTGTGTGTGTGTGTGTGTGTGTGTGTGTGTGTTTTAAGAAAGTGGTCCAGTTTCATTACTTTTGCATGTTGCTCTCCAGTTTTCCCAATACCATTTGTTGAAAAGACTGTCTTTTTCCCATTAGATATTCTTTCCTGGTTTGTTCAACATTAATTAACCGTATAGTTGTGGGTTCATTTTTGGGTTTTCTCTTCTGTTCTATTGATCCATGTGTCTGTTTTTGTGTCAGTACCATATTGTTTTGATCACTATAGCTTTGAATCTGGAATTATGATGTCTCCAGCTTTGGTTTTCTTTCTCTAGGTGCTTTGGCTATTTGGAGTTTTCTGTGGTTACATACACATTTTAGGATTGCTTGTTCTAGCTCTGTGAAAAATACTGCTGGTATTTTGATAAGGATTGCATTAAGTGTGCAGACTGCTCAGGGTAGTATAGACATTTTAACAATATTTATGTTTCTAACCCATGAGCATGGAATATCTTTCCATTTCTCTCTGTCATCTTCAATTTTTTCATCATTATTTTATAGTTTTCAGAGAATAGGTCTTTCACCTCTGCTTTTAGATTTATTCCTAGGTATCTTAATGTTTTTTATTGGGATTGATTCCTTAATTTCTCTTTCTGCTGCTTCATTATTGGTGTATAGAAATGCAAAGGATTTTGGCACATTAATTTTGTATCCTGCAACTTTACTGAATTCATGTATCAGTTCTAGCAACTTTTGGGTGGAGTCTTTCCGGTTTTCTCTATAGAGTATCATGTCACCTGCAAACAGAATTTTACTTTTTCCGGGAGGTTTTTGATCACTGCTTCAATCTCGTTACAAGATATCGGTCTGTTCAGGTTGTCAAGTTCTTCCTGGTTCAATTTTGGGAGTTTATATTTTTCTAGGAATGCATCCATTTCCTCTAGGTTGCTTAACTTATTGGCATATAACTGTTGATAATAGCTTCTGATGATTGTTTCTACTTCCTTGGTGTTAGTTGTGATCTCTCCCTTTTCATTCATAATTTT
>PISX010037453.1:0-11045 GCA_004024625.1 Mellivora capensis
AATTGTTATGTAAGACATTTATGTCAAAACATGTATGTAAGAATTTCCTGCATTTGTGTCCTTATGATATAAAATTAAAACTGAAATTACCAGATCAACGGTGGTGAAAATATACAGGTTCTAAGTATGTGTTGCCAAATTGCCTTCAAAACTGTTTCTCTAAAGAAAGAGAATGTATTCTTTCTTCTAAAGAAAGGTGTTCCTTTCTGAGTTAGGCCTTTGGGCTGATTTTGAAGCAAAATGAAAACCAACCAGGTCAACGAACATTAACAATGCCCTCAGATCTGAGTATAATCTTCAAGTGGGTGTAGTAATAGAAGGATTGTTTATCACATTAAAGTTAACCTTTAAGGTTACATTTGCATGGGCATGGTAGCAGTTGGAAACAAATAGGATATTCACATATTCTAAAGGAATTTGGAAACAAAGCTGATCTATCTTTGCAACATAAGCACCAATTACCAACCTACCATCACTGCTTATCAGACCTTGACAGTTAGCTAAAATTTAAATTTAGCTGCTAAATAAAGGAAATATTGTGCTTTGTATAAATTACTACATTGTAATTTTTAAGTTATGGACTTGAGTGAAGAAAAGAAGCAAGTGACAGGCAGAGGAAACAAACCTACCTCTGTTGGCACTAACAGAATACAGTTAATAGAAAAAGAAGAGAAAGATAACAAGAAAATGGTTATTAAGCTGCCAGGACTCATATGATCCAATTTGTCAGTCACAGAGATTCATGAAATGTAATTCCATCTACTTTCCTTATCTCAGAAACTGAGATTTTAAAAAGAGAATCACAGTAAATCAGAAAACTGTCTCAGTCTTAAAGTCATCCTTTTATGTTTGTGTTTTATGTTACTTCAACAACATAGTAATGTGGGAACTTAATAAACACCATCTGATTGTACTTTTTCCTTTTTAAAAAACAGCTTTATTGAGGCATGGCAGTTGTTTTTTTTTTTTTGATGCTTATATGTTTATAGAATAGCTCTGGAAGTTTACACAAAAAAATAGTAACCTCCCTTGCCTTCATGGAAAGGAACTGAACATCCGAGACACAAGGATAAAAGAGAAATTTTTGTTTTCCAATCTGAACTGTATGAATATATTACCTATTCAAATAATATAAAATCAGGGCACCTGGCTGGCTCAGTCAGTAGAGCATGTGACTCCTGATCTTGGAGTAGGCGTTCAAGCCCTACGCTGGGTGTAGAGCTTACTTAAAAATAAAGAAACAAACCAAAATAACATAAAATAGTTTCTTTTCTGTTGTCTGATGCAAGCAAATTTGTGCCCCTCTGCCTTCAGTCCCATTCCAAACCAACAGGATACTATTAGAGGTATATTAGAAGTTCTCCTTATAGAAAAATAAGACCATGAAGGTATTTTTAAAAAAATCTCATTGACTCTTGAGAAGGGCCCTTTACCTCTAGATTGAAGAGCATATTAAAGTCAGGAATGCAGACATGCTTGTCTTCCATTTTCCTGCGCATGTTTTTGATGGCATGGATTGACGTCTCATAATACAGCTGGGGTCTCCTGCGGAGAGGGAAGTCTTTCACCCAGCTGCAGCAAATCTCGTGCAGTTTGCTGAAGACAGAACGGGCCAATTTCACTGTTTCAATCTCTGTGAAAGAAACACAGACACCCCCAGTGAAGAGCCTTGTAAAGCTGCTTTTCACTTGCCTGCTTGGTAAAGACAGAAGTAGGTCACCTTCATCAAGTTCCTGCTCAATAAGAGTTCCTCCTGAAGAGAAATGAAATGTTGCTTCTGAAGAGAGAAAATGACAACCAATCTAGTAGAAAATCATCACCCAGCAGCTGCCACTATGATATTCTTATGTCATGAGGAGAAAACCTCGGGCCAGGGTTGAATCTACTCCTAGACCGGATTTCTTCCAACCCTCAAAGTTTTCCAAGCACTGGTTCCCTTTTCGTTGGTTGCCGTGGTTATCATCTGGAGAGCCAAGCTCCCCCTGCTTAGAAGAATGACTGAAGGGGAGCCTGAGCAGCTCAGTCGGCTAAGCGTCTGCCCTTGGCTCAGGTCATGGTCCCAGGGTCCTGGGATCGAGACCCACATCAGGCTCCCAGCTTAGTGGGGAGTCTGCTTCTCCCTCTCCCTCTGCCTGCTGCTCCCTCTGCTTGTGCTCTCTCTCTCTCCGTCAAATAAATAAATAAGATCTTTAAAAAGAAAATGAATGACTGAAAGGTGAACAGTAGTTATCCAACCAACTGGATTATGAAAGACCTATGAAAACATCATTTATTTACCAACTACAGGAATGAGAGTTTGATAAACTTTTTTTTGTCTTTTGTATTTTTTCTGACCTCTTCCTTTACCTCCTTCCAGTTCCCTAAAAGTTTTTGGCAACAGCTTAAAGAGTTTAGCTAAAGGTTAATAAATGTGGTAAAAGTTTTTTTTTAAGTCTCTAAGGAAAAAAGTACTTTTCTAAGGAAAAAAGTACTGTCAGGGGGCGCCTGGGTGGCTTAGTTGCTAAGCGTCTGTCTTCGGCTCAGGTCATGATCCCAGGGTCCTGGGACTTAGCCCCACATCAGGCTCCCTACTCAGCGGACAGTCTGCTCTCCCTCTCCCATTCCCCCTGCTTATGTTCCCTCTCTCGCCATGTGTCTCTCTATCAAATAAATAAAATCTTTAAAAAACAAAAAAACTCTGTCGGGGCGCCTGGGTGGTGCTGTCTTTGGGGGCAGCGCTGGGTGGATTCAACTGGTTAGGGCAGGCAACACCAGTTTCCTCTAATATTTAGTAAACCAGTATATCTGTTCCTATCCCCTCCCAGTTGCTTCTTCCCGTATGTTCCCATCACACCATCTACTATAGCTCTGGCCACATTTTATAACAATAGATAACATTTATTAAGTGTTTGTTACGTCCTCTGTCTCTGGAACATTTCACAAACAAGTAAAACCATTTCAGTCACAGGTCTGTCTGACTCTGACACCCATGCTCTACATTTCCCAAATTAGACTGTAGATACAGATTGTGTCTTAATCGTTCTTGATTAGTCATAGTTCAGTACCTAGCAGATAGCAAGGGCTCATTAGATGTTTACTGAATAAGTGGATATGCAAACTTACATAAAGTAACTACTAAAAAATGTATGCTTTTTTATCATCTATTCTATAGGTTTCACTGATCGCTCCATCTATTTCTACAGCGGTGCCATTATTTTATAACTATCATAACTTTATAACATGTTTTCATATCAGGAGGATTAGCTTTCCTACCTAATATTAATTTTAAAAGATGTCACTTGGTAGTTTGACATGTTAATTCATCCAGATGAGTTTTCTAAGTATTTTGCCAAATTTGAGGGGGGAAATCTGTTGCCATTATTTTGGGACCATCTTGAATTTATTGAGTAATTTGCAAAAAAAAATTGATGTCTTTTTCATATTGAGTCTTATCTAGGAACAAGTTATATTATTTCATTAATTTCAATCCTTTTTATGTTGCTCAGTAGGGTTTTAACATGGGATCTAGGATTTTTTTTTGTTTTTTAAGTAATCTCTGTTCCCAATGTGGGGCTCAAACTCACAACCCAGAGATAGATAGTCACATACTCTTACAAATAAGCCAACCAGGTGTCCCAAGATCGTCATATTTCTTAATGAATTTATTCCTAGTTATTTTGCTTTATTACCTATTTTGAGTCAGAACTTTGCTTTAATGTGCTACTTGCCACATAGCAAACATTCCTCTTTCTACCAGGGAAGTTTCCTTCTCTACTCTCAGTCCATGTGCATCTGGGGGTAAAACAAGTGGATCCGATCTAGCTAATTAGACAACTACATTCCTCTGACTATACTGATTGGTTCAGGAATTGGAAATAATTCAAGCTGGGCTGGTTAGAGTGAATCCTGCGATTTATGTTAAGAGCAACTGAGTGAAGTTACTCTTATTTTCCTGCTTGATTTGAGCCTGGGCAGATGATGACCTAGTGCTTCTAGCACTCATCTTGCCACCACATGGAGCCTGAAAATAAAATCAAAATTAAAGAGGGGCTCCTGGCTGACTCAGTCGGTGGAGCAAATGACTCTTGATCTCAGGGTCATGGTTTGAGCCCCATGTTGGATGTGGAGCCAACTTGAAAAAAGAAGAAAGGGAGAAAGAGAAGGAATGAAGGGAGGGAGGGAGGGAGAGAGACAGAGAGAAAGGGCGGGGGTGAAGGTAAGGAGGGAAGAAAGTAGGGAGGGAAGTAGGAAGACAGCTGAGATTTGGAGAAATGTTAGGTATCTAAGATGAATCATGTGAGGCCTTGAATCTACTGTGTAGCCCATATGTTAAAGAGTAGCCAATAAATTCTGTTTTGTTAAAGCCAGTCTGAGTTATGTTAGTGGTTGGTTGCAACCAAAAAATTCTTAAGTATACATTATGCATACATGCTAGATTTTGGTCTGACCCAAACTTTGTCCTACAAAGTCCAAGATGTACTCATCTAGTTCTACTTTTTACATATACTTTTAAAATTAGGAATGGGTAATTGAATTTTATCATATACTTCTTTGGGCATCTTTTGAGATGATTCTGGTGTTTTTCTTTTGACCTTAATATATCAATTATCCTAATGGACTTCATATTTTTTCTGTTTTGTTTATGGTTTCCTCAGCAGTGCGAAGCTTATGGTAAGCCCTCAATAAATGAATGAATGAACTATTGTACTCAATATACAAATATTTTACTTGGGATTTTTTACATTGATACTTAGATTGATCTCTAATTTCCTTCTTTAGCTTTATTTCAGGCAAGTTTTCGTATCAGTTTTATGTTTTGCAAATTTTCCTTCCATATGCAATTGGATAATTCATTTTAAAAACCATTAGAATTGTTTATCTTTGCTCATTTGAACATGTTTACCAGTAGAATCGCCTATTCTTTGTCCTTTTTTAGAAGATAGCTCCTTGACAATCTTAATCTCTTTCTTCTTAGGTTAAATATGTCAATTTGTATTTTTCTAGAAAATACCCAGGTTTTCAGATTTATTTACACAAGTTTTCATAATTCTTTTAATTTCCTCTGGAATGCCTGGGTGGCTCAGTTGGTTAAGTGTCTGTCTGCCTTTGCCTCAAGTCATGATCCCAGGGTCTTGGGATTGAGAGCCACATGGGACTTCCTGCTCACTAGGGAGCCTGCTTCTCCCTCTCCCTCTGCGGCTCCCCCTGCTTGTGCTCTCTCTCTCTCTGACAAATAAATAAAGGCTTTTTAAAAAAAATTATTTTAATTTCCTCTGTGTTAGTGACAGTTTTCCCCTTCTTGTTTTTAATTTTTACATTGGGATACTTCAAGTTGATTTTAGGTTCTCTGAAGAGGAGTTATATCTTCCAAACTAAATTTGTACTGAGAGATACGAGGTTGTTTAGCAAACACTCTGGTAGAGATGACATAAACATGAAAAGAACTTTAGGTTAAGGATTTTTTTTTTTTAAGTCTATTTTTGGAAACAACTGAGAGGCAAAGGCATTCAGTGGGGACTTGAGTGCCTTGAAACCAGCGGTGCAGGCTTTACCCAGTATGCTCCTCTCCCACTCTGGCATACCGGATAAATCTGCCCTGCAGAGAATTCTCCTCAGTGCAATTCAAACTGAGGGATTTGGGTTAAAGAGATGAAGGACTTGCAAAGAGTTAGAATTACAATAGATCATTCTGAATCACAGCCCTGGCAAGGAAACAACACTGGGTAATCTCTTGGAAAAACAGAAAATCAGAATGACCAATGATACCACCAAAAGAAAAAAAACCTCTTCATTTCACTTTGCTATCTTATGGGGGTTCAGTTCTAAAGCAGGCATGCAGGGCTACACTTCAGTCTTGCTACATTAAGTATTCTCCTTCTGCAGGGAGTGTAGAACATCAGTATATAAATAATTGCTGCTTGAAATGGAAAAATAAAATAAAAAAGGGTGTGAAAAAAGAGAAAATTGCCCCAAGTAACAATCCACCCCCTCGCAGCTGTAAATTACTCATTAGTCGTTAATGTCACTGTACTGAGCTGGAGCTGAGTCAGCCACCGCCCAGGCTGCCGTGAAGCAGTTCGTCTCCCTCATCTTTTCATTATAGGGCTTTCACGCCCTGCATCAGTACCAGAGGAAAGACCAATTCCTGCTTTGTAGCAGGAATTCCATCCAAGTTGACTCTGGAGCAATTTGGTTCCAAGCGAATCAATTACTCTCAGTAAAAACAAGAAAGAATTCCTTTCTTGCCAATTTTCTATCAAAAAATGATCTAGAAAAAAAAATGATCTAGAAAGAGGAAGAACAATTATATTTACTTTTATATCTGCCCCAAGTTCTCTGGGATCTCATTATTCTTATTCATGAATATATGCTCTGTTCCTTATGCACCATGTTTAAAGGCAAATGCTTAAATTAGAACAAAGTGAAATATTAAATGTTAAAATTCCTTAACAATTTTGAGTAGTAATTCCTAATTTTTTTAAAGATTTTATTCATTTACTTGACAGAGATCACAAGTAGGCAGAGAGGCAGGCAGAGAGAGAGGGGTGGAAGCAGGCTCCCTGCTGAGCAGAGAGCCTGATGGGGACTCGATCTCAGGACCCTGAGATCATGACTTGAGCCAAGGGCAGAGGCTTAACCCACTGAGCCACCCAGGCACCCCAGTAATTCCTAATTTTTACAAAAAAGTGTTATTTCCTTAGATCCTGTCAAATATGTATAAGCCTAGTATGTTAATAAATACACCTTCATTAATAAAGCCTCTTAGGGGCACTTGGAAAGCTCAGTGGTTAAGCATCTGTCCGGGGCTCAGGTCCTGATCCCAGGATCCTGGGATCAAGCCCGAGTCGGGTTCCCTGCCCCTCAGGGAGCCTGCTTCTCCCTCTCCCTCTGCCTGCCGCTCCCTCTGCTTGTGCTTTCTCTCAAATAAATAAAATCCTTAAAAATAAATAAATAAACAAATAAATGAATGAATAAATAAGTAAATAAAGCTTCTTAATTTGCCTGGAAAAAAGATGTACAGTGATCCATGCAATTAAATCACATGTTACATGTTACATACATTGTCATGTAGAACTCTACTTATTTATTGGTAGAAATAAAATTTAATAGGGGCGCCTGGGTAGCTCAGTGGGTTAAACCTCTGCCTTTGGCTCAGGTCATGATCCCAGGGTCCTGGGATCGAGCCCCGAATCAGGCTCTTTCCTCAGCAGGGAGCCTGCTTCCTCCTCTCTTTCTCCCTGCCTCTCTGCCCACTTGTGATCTGTCAAAAAAATAAATAAAAAGTCTTTTAAAAAATTAATATAATTAATGAGAAGTTCTGTTACAACTGATTTCTTTAATTTTTATATGATTTTTTTTTACTTGGATTCTTAAAGGTAAGCTAAATATTTGAAATATGTCTTGCTCAAACTCTCCCCTCTCCCTCTCTCATCTTTTATGTTGTGTCTTCACACTTCTCACTTTACACTTTCCACTTATCTAGGCATCTATTTATTCTGTTAATATTCTGATATTATCAGACCATATTCCGATAATATTCTGTTATGTTAATCTCTTGCTCCAATTATCATCACATTTTCAAAATATACCTATATTTTTCTTTTTCCCTTTTTTTTTCTTTTTAAAGATTGCATTTATTTAATTGTCAGAGAGAGAGAGAGGGCATGAGCGAACACAAGCAAGGGGAGCAGCAGGCAAAGGGAGAAGCAGGCTCCCCGCTGAGCAAGGAGCCCAATGCGGGACTCAATCCCAGGACCCTGGGATAATGACCTTGAGCAGGCGCTTAACCGACTGAGCCACCCAGGCATCCCTTTTTCCCTCCTTTTATTGACTAGTTTGAAATACATGCATTTTTTTTCTCTTGCTACCACTATAAAATCAACAAGTGGGTAAACATAATTAGATTTCATATGTGTAGACATTCTCTGTGAGTTACTATACATGAGAATATTTTAATATTTTTAAACAAATAATGTAGAAAAGGTACTCACCCACAGTCCCTTCTGTGCCATCTGTTTCCTTTGGGATATAATGTGCAGAAAGATCACTTTGAAGGACTTCGTCTGATGTGGCTCTGGCTAAAGCAGCAGCCAAAAAGGAAGGGCAATTACTGAAATAAAAAAGGCCTATTTCAGTAAGAATTAGGAAATAATACATTTGATATTATTACCAATTATTAACATATCTCTCAAAACAAAATTGTGTCTTTAAACACTACTCAACACATATTTATTGAGTGCATATTATGTGCTATACACTCTACCTTGGCTCTGAGTATACACTGGTGAGTAACACAGACATGGCCTCTGACCCAGTAGGGCTTAAAATCTAGTTAGGGAGACAGATGATAAATAAGTAAACAAACAGGACACAACTTAAAATTGGGATGTTTTATAAAAGAAACAAACGGTACAGAATTATAGAAGGGGGATGGTCAGGAATCCATATCTTGAAGGATAAGAAAGATTCGGTTCTGTGGTTGTGGGAAGTTGGGAGAGAATATTCCAGGCAGAGAAAACAGCATGTGTACAGATCCTTTCTGAGAGCTTGGTATGTGTGAGGAACTGAAAAAAGCCCAGAGAAGATGAAGTATAGTGGATAAAGAAGGAAGATGGCAGGGAATAAGGTCAGAGGGACTGGCAACAGTCAGTTATACGAACCATATAGATCATGGAAAGGAAAGTGACCTCACTCAAAAGTGCACTGCGAAGCTACTGAAGGTTGTGAGCAAGAGCATGCCATACCCAGACATATTAATTAAAATATGAGTTTGACTGCTGTGCCAAAGGAAATCGGAAAGAATGAGGAGGGTGGCCAGTAAGGAGATTGTTGTAATCCAGGTGAAACTGAAAAAAAAAAAAAAAAAAATTAGCATATCCTAAAAAAAGAAAATACAGAACTTGCTGATTATTAGAATATAGAAATAAAAGAAAAGAATTAAGGCTGAGTCCTGGGTTTTGGTCTGAGCAACTAGGTGAATGGTGGCATCATTCACCTAGACGGAGAAACCAGGAAAAGAACAGGTTTGTGGAAGCAAAGGGTAAAGAAGAAAACAAGAGTTAATTTTAAAGCATGTTAAGTTGGAAATATCTTTAAGATACCCTAATGAAGGTATCAAATGAAGTAAAAGTTATTAGATATTATAGTGTGGAGCTCAGAGATGATAGGAAATTTGGAAGTCACAAATGTATGGATGATATTTAAAACTACTGAAATAGACTGTATCACATAGAAAGAAATTATAAAAAGAGAATTGCTTCTTGTTTTCCAAACCCTTTCAGAATAGGAAAGTTATCTCATGCCTCACCACTGTATGTTGGGGAGTTCTAGGAAGGGTTTAGATAGTTTTCTTTCTTTTTTTTTTTTTAAGATTTTATTTATTTGATGGAGATCACAAGTAGGCAGAGAGGCAGGCAGGGGGGTGGGGCGGTGAGCAGGCTTCCCAATGAGCAGAGAGCTGGATGCAGGGCTTGCTCCCAGGACCCTGAGATCATGACCTGAGCCAAAGGCAGAGGCTTAACCCACTGAGCCTCCCAGATGCCCAGATAGTTTGCTTCTTTTAATAAAAATGTGTAAGAACCACATTTTTACATCAAGTGGAATTATACCTAAGGAGCTTTCATCAAGAAATTGTACCCAAGGAATCTCACCTGCACTTGACCTCACTGAGTTCCTAAACCTCTAGCCTGAGCCTGAGGCCGTTAAGGGATGGAACTTTGGGAGACTTTAGGGGAAGTGGGAGTCAGGGGAGTGTATTTTATATGTGTGAAGGATGTGAATTATGTGGCCAGAACAGACATGGCAGGGACACCTGGGTGGCTCAGATAGTTAAGCAGCTGCCTTTGGCTCGGGTCATGATCACCATGTCCTGGGATTGAGCCCCACAGCATCAGGTTCCCTACTCAGCGGGGTGTCTGCTTCTCCCTCCCCCTGCCCTTGTCCTCTCACTTGTTCTCTCTCTCTCTCTCTCTCTAATAAATAATTAAAATCTTTAAAAAAATAAAATTAAAAAAATAACAGATTTGGCAGATTGTTTTTCTAAAACAGGCCACAACAATATTCTGGTAGCTGGTACAGCTGCTTTGGCAGTTCCTTAAAATGCTGAAGTTCTTTTTTTTTTTTTTTAAGATTATTTATTTATTTATTCGACAGACAGAGATCACAAGTAGGCAGAGAGGCAGGCAGAGAGAGAGGAGGAAGTAGGCTCCCTGCTGAGCAGAGAGCCTGATGGGGGGCTCAATCCCAGGACTCTGGGATCATGACCTGAGCTGAAGGCAGAGGCTTTAACCCACTGAGTCACCTAGGCTCCCCAAAATGCTGAAGTTCTTACATAGCCCAGCAATTCCCCTTACATACATCAACACAAAAACATGTACTTGAATGTTCATGGCAGCATTATTCATAATAGCCAAACAGTAGAAACAACCAACCAACCAATCAACTGATTGTGGATAAATAAAAGCAGTATATTCATACAATGGAATATTATTCAGCCATAAAAGGAATAAAGTATTGATGCATGCTACAATGTGGATAAACCTTAGAAATATTATAGCGATACAAGCCAGTCACACAACTTCTAAGCCTGAAATCACAAGGGAGGAAGGAGCAGCCTCTGATCCCAGAGACACAGCAGTCCACACTAGAAACATAAAGCCTGTGCACAGGAGCCCAGTTAACAAACACCCTGACCTTACTTTCTTCCCATCTTCTTAACTTCTGCTAGTGCCTTTCACAGGGGAAGCAAACTGAAAAACAGGAAACAAAGAAGGCACCCAGGACAAGGATCAAAGCTGAGATGTATAGGGAGTGGTTTGGGGAGGAAAATAAAATTATCTAGTACAGTGGTAAAAAAATGCACTTTCAGTGAAAGTTTACCTTTCCACATATCACACAAGTGAGATTCTATTTAAAAGTCTGACCATTGCGTCCTGGGATCGAGTCCCATATCGGGCTCCTTGCTCAGCAGGGAGTCTGCTTCTCCCTCTGCCTCTTCCTGCCACTCTGTCTGCCTGTGCTCACTCTGTCGGACAAATAAATAAATAAAATCTTAAAAAAAAAAAAAA
>PISX010037454.1:0-11045 GCA_004024625.1 Mellivora capensis
CCAAACTGTGGAAAGAACCAAGATGCCCTTCAACAGACGAATGGATAAAGAAGATGTGGTCCATATACACTATGGAGTATTATGCCTCCATCAGAAAGGATGAATACCCGACTTTTGTAGCAACATGGACGGGACTGGAAGAGATTATGCTGAGTGAAATAAGTCAAGCAGAGAGAGTCAATTATATGGTTTCACTTATTTGTGGAGCATAACAAATAACACGGAGGACATGGGGAGATGGAGAGGAGAAGGGAGTTTTGGGAAATTGGGGGGGGAGATGAACCTTGAGAGACTATGGACTCTGAAAAATAACCTGAGGGTTTTGAAGCGGCGGGGGGTGGGAGGTTGGGGGAGCCAGGTGGTGGGTATTGTGAAGGGCACGCATTGCATGGAGCACTGGGTGTGGTGTAAAACTGTATGAATTCTATTACGCTGAAAAGAAATAAAAAAAATTAAAAAAAAAACATACAAGGCTTTTTATGATCTGGTCTTTGCTGGTGTTTCCAGCCTTATCTCCTGCCACCCTTTGTTGACATTATGCTTAAGAATAGTTTTAAAAACAGACCTTGCTGTTTCAGATCCATTGCCTTTGCTAATGCTCTTTCACTTGTGCAGAGTTCCCTTCCTTTTCTTTACCTGTCAAACTCCTACTCATCCTGAGAGATTTAGCCAAGGCATTATTTCTCTGAAAACACTGTGTCCTCCCAGATGCATTAAATGTACTTCTAATTTTCTTGGACCCCCAAGGCCTACCTTCAACATAGTATTTTTAACACTATGTTAAGTTGTTTATTTTCACTCCTGTATCTGTACCAGACTATATAAGCTTATACAACATAAGACCTTGTTTGTCTTTGTAACTCTTGCATCTGGTACATGCTTTAAAACCACCCAATTTATGACACTGTTAAGTTCCATAAACCAAACTGATTCATGCTATTTTAAGACAGGCTACTTTTATTTAGGCGCTGCATTGATTTGTTTATTATATTGTTGATTACTGTTTTAATCTTTTAGAGTAGGCCAGAACTTTAGAAATCATATACTTCCCTTACATTAAACATGAGATAACTGAGGTCCAGAGAGATTTAGTACCTAGACCAACGTTGATAACAACACAATACACTGTGTGTTTTTAATGTAGTTTAGAACAAATGAACTTGATTTAGCCTCCTTTTCAAGGCATTCTTAGAGAAAGGTACAAGGTTAGATAACCAAAAACTAACATTAAAATACTAATTAAGAAGCCACTCAATCACATTCTTTATGACTACATATAAATAGAGAGTTTATTATGAGAAGAAGTATATGTTGGTGGTAATATATCTTAATGATAATATACTTTTTTTATTGCTACCACTATGTGTGATAATTCTCCATTGAGTTGTCTTCTGATTGACAAAACTTATACACCACACCTTAATAAATTATCACAGCCAGCAGTATATTTTTAGGAAATTAATATAATTATTAGTGTGATATGGCTTTCCTAAATCTTTTTTACCTTATTTTATTCTTAGGAATTTTTTTATAAAACTGTTTTCAAGAATACTATGCTGATGAAAATCCAAATTGCATAAAAATCCAAAATCCAAACATTTCCCGAATGTTAAATTAAATTGCATACACAGTGCCTGGGTGGCTCAGTCTCTTGAATATCTGACTCTTGGTTTTTAACTCAGGTCATGATCTCAGGGTTGTGGGATCAAGCCCGTGTTAGGCTCTGCACTCAGTGCAGTGCTTAGAGTTTCTCCCCCTCTGCCCTCTCCCCACCCCACCTCCACCTCTCTCTCTAAAATAAAATAAGTCTTTTTTAAAAATTGCACAAAATCCCTTTGCCATTGCTTAACTGAGAATGCATATCAGAAGAAAATTTATGTCACTGGTGACAGTGTTGCCCTTAATAATTTAAAAGCCACATCAATGGTTTATCAGACTTCAGGGACAAATGTAGGTGAACTTACTTAATTGTTACATAGCACCCTTGTCACTTTCTAAAGCCTTCAAATGTAAATAAGACACCTTTTTCATGCTCATGTAAAATCTGAAATGAAAAGCAATTTTTAAACTTTTTAAATATGATCCAGTCTCTTAAGAACTGCAAAGGAAGAAAAAAATAAAATAATCTCAGATTTTTCTCAAAACCTAGAAAGTAAGAAATGTCACATTGGGGCAGATAGGCATTGCTCTATTTGTGTCTGATAATGAATTTTTAAAAAATATTCCCAAGGTACACATAATCCAGATTTCATGCTTTGGCAGGCTTGACCTGGGGAAAGGATGGTTGCTTCCATGGGTTACAGGAAGCAACCTACAGGACGTAGTGACTCATAGAAGCAACCTACAGGATAAAGAGGGATGGGTTCCACCAGCTGTTCCTAAAAAACAATGGGATGGGTTCTCATATACAAACAAGTGACCCATAAGCATTTTTCCTTTGCAGAAGTATGTCTTAGGTTGCCTGCTAGCCTTTTTCAATTGCCCAGCCACTTTCTTTTTTTTTTTTTTTAAGATTTTATTTATTTATTTAGCAGACAAAGATCACAAGTAGGCAGAGAGGCAGGCAGAGAGAGAGAGAGGAGGAAGCAGGCTCCCCACCAAGCAGAGAGCCCAATGCGGGGTTCCATCCCAGGACCCTGAGATCATGACCTGAGCCAAAGGCAGAGGCTTTAACCACTGAGCCATCCAGGTGCCCCACCCAGCCACTTTCAATGCTGCTCATCATATTCATTTTTATTCTAATACCCACTTCTAATGTTACATAGAAGGGACTAGGTCACACATTATTATTTACTTCAGGCCCTGCACTCACCCAGAAATAATCTTAAACTCCACTTTTCCTAGAAACAGTATGGCTGAGGAGACACAGATTAGTTGTATTCTAAAATGCTTATTTTAACATCTATTATTTACCCACTTTCAACATCAGTGGATTCATCTAAATTCTCTTTTCTACCCATTTAAAATCTGAGGGTAACAAGTTCTATGATAATATGCATTCATTCAATACTTAAGTATAAAAGACACAACATAACTTGGGATTTTCCCTGCTTCTACCCCCTCAGAGGTGGACCGTTTATGACAAATCTGAATGTTTACTTTGGTTACAAATGTCTGCAGAAACATATGGTCGGATCATATGGTTCTAATAATGTTCCCTTTAGTACTTTGCAGCTTTGACCAATTTCAATATTTTTTCTGGAATTGGAAATTCTTTCTTGTGGGAATGTACTCATTTATCAAAAAATGAATATGTGGTTGTTAAGAACTTTTTGGCTTAGTGCAATATGAAGGACTGTAAGAAGTTTTTTGAGAACTACAACTTTGTATAGATTCATAGTCTTATTATACAAATTTTTCAGATTTCAACTGTGTACCCTTGAGCTTGAAGTAAAACGCTATGCTGTTAATTTTTTTTTTTTTAGCTACATCATCCAATATCTTCCCATTCTGAGTTTCCACTCCTCTTTATAGTGATTTCTAGCACAAATGTAATTCAATCCCAAAAGAGTTTGGGGGAATGGTGTATGGGAGGTTCTCTCTTGGTCTATTTTCTTCTCTTTGGTATAACTGAGAACCTTTGTTGTATAGTACCATTAATTCCTACAGAAGGTAGTGAGAGTTCACTCAACACCAGGAGGAGCTCTTCCTTCCTCCATGAAAACTTGGAGATTTACTCACTTTGTGCAAAAGGCAGTCTGACATAAAGAAGATTGCCCTTGCTTATTTGAAATTTGCTTAGTGAATTGTTTGGATTGTTCGGCTAAAGAATATGGAGAAATTTTTTTTCCTGAAACCAGATGTGTAGCAGTGACTTATTACTAGTATTATAAATATACTGTTTAAAAGGAACACTATTCACACAGATTTATTACAATGTGGAGGAAGCTTGAGTAAAATTACTTTGCTATTTCTTTTCATTTAATTTAATTAATTAATTTATTTGACACAGAGAGAAGGATCACAAGTAGGCAGGGAGCAGGCAGAGAGAGAGGGGGAAACAGGCTCCCCATTGAATGGAGAGCCCAATATGGGGCTTGATCCCAGGACACTGAGATCATGACCTGAGCTGAAGACAAAGGCTTAACCCACTGAGCCACCCAGGTGTCCCTACTTTGCTATTTCTAATTACTAAAGAAATATTTGCATTTAAAAATTTTTCTTTTAAAATAGCCTTCTCTTAGACTATGAATCTTCATGTAATTTCTGTTACAGGCTCTATTATGGGAAAAATTACTTTCTCATATCTTTATATAATAATCAAATTTCTGTTTTAAAACTCACTGGTTTAAAAATTTTGACAGGTACTATTTCAAACTTAATTAATGTAGACAGATTTTCTTATTGTAGAATATGGAGATTTGGTAATATTTTCAATTATACATAATTAAAAAACAAAGACATATACTTTTCTCTTGAACAGTTTTGATTATTAGGAAGGCACTAAGCCTAATGGACTGGAGCATGAATTTGAGGTTATGACATTTTATTTATTTACTTATAAATAAATTTTTTTTAGAGGGAGAGAGAAAGATAAGGGCAGTGGGGGAAGAGCACAGAGAGAATCTCAAGCAGGATCCATGCCTAGCAAGGAGCCTAGCACAGGACTTGATCTCATAACCCTGAGATCATGACCTGAGTAAAATTAAGAGTCAGCCCAACCAACTAAGCCACCCAGGCACCCCAGGGTTAGCATATTTTAAATCCTCACCTACTGGTTTCTAACTTTTACTTATATTCTCTGAAACTTAATTTTCTCATCTGTAAAATGAGAACAATTATACTTACCTCATAGAGATGCTATGAGAATAAACTTAATTAATGAATTTACCTAAAGGCAATAGAAAATGTATGCTAGTACTCCTTTTTAAAACTTATTTTTGTGACTCTTCTATGTTAATCTAAAGATTGTAAAAGTTAAGATTTTATTTTTTCCTTTACATTAAACTAATGGTTTTCAAATCTTTATCCATTCTTAACATCCACTCTACCTTCTATTAGATCTTTATAAGTGAAATTGAGATGTTGAATCTGGTGGCTCAGGGTTTTTGAAAGGCCATTTTTATTTTTTGTAGGCATGGAGACAGGTTTATCTTTAAATGCCATCTGGAATATGAAAGAATGTTCTTTAACCAACTACTTACGGCATAGGAATTGTATAACCAGTCTCTATTCCCATGTCCTTTAATTGGTGCTGAAAAAAGTGATCCCGGAAACATTGCTGAATCAAGGGTAAGTTTTTATACATTCGTTCTTGAAATGTAATATTGAGCTGCTTATGTATAATGATATTTCATATATCTTCATCATAACATAAGTATTGCTATGTTGCAGAGAAATATGATTAATAAGCCCTATTCTCTCTTTTAATAAAAAATATAAAATATGATATACTATTAAAGATGAACTATTTTTAGATATAGTACTTCAGTAAATTTGGCATTAAATCATAAGTATTGAAGCCAAAACTAAAAAGCCATTTAATATGGCCACATAGAAAAATTAGACACATTATACTTCCATATTGCAATGAAATTACACTTTAAAAACTTGCATTGTTAAAGCAATTCTGTCTTATCTCTTTGTGTGTTTTTTAATCTGCTCACTGAAGCCTAATCAGGATTAAATATACTAGAGACAAAGACATGACCCAAAGATTAGCCTTGTAAAATAAGGATCGGATTTCCAACTCAGTGTAAACTCCTGGTGTATATCCCTAAACCAAGGAGAATCGAAGTTATAATAGTAATGTAAACAATTTGGTTATAAATACAGTTTTATCAAAGGATAGAAGGACTTTCAACACATATGCTCTATTAATAAGACTAGGTATGTTCTTAAAGAACTATGAATTACATTACTTTAAAAAACATCAAATTCCAGGTAACTAAATGTAGTAAGATTTTTAAAATGTTTTCTTAATGTAATACAGTGTGGCGGGTAAGAATGTGAACACTGCAATGAGATCAGTTGGATATCAAATTCTACTACTCTGCCTCTTTATTGGCTCCATGACCTAGAGCAAGTTACCTAACTTTTCTTTTACTTTTCTACAAAACTAGGGAAATAATACCTAAGCAATTTATAAGGATTAAATGAGTTAATCCCTATAAACTACTTAGAATACTGACTAGCATAATGTAAGAACTCATGCAAAAACATGATGATGCTATATTATTAATATTTATATCACTTCAAAAAACCTTTAGTCATTAAAAAATACAAAATCACGCATTATCCCAACATTAAATAATATAGTTAGAGGTTAGAATATTTATCCATTTTAGTGTTTAAATTGTGTGATGATGGTTAGGCATAGGAACAATTTAAACTGTAATATTCCTGTTTTAACATTATGAAATAGTATCATAGTCCCTCAGCAACAAGACATGCTCTACTGCTGTGGGTTTTATAAGGTGAATTTCAATATACATTCAGAGGAAATACCATTTATAAGCATACAGTTAATTGAATGCTCACAGGAAGAGCATAGTTAAGTACTATTCCTTTGCGGACTGGCGAATTATGCCTTACAATTAATACTTCTCTGTGGGAAAAAAATAGAGCTGTCTTTCTTCCAAGGAAGGTAAAATTGGCAGTATGGGAACTTTGAAAAGTTCTGGCAGGATTATGTATTTTATTTTTGAAAATTGACTCTTCCCAACTGGAAATCTAATAAGGATTTTGCAACAAGATTTTGTTCCATTGTCTTACCTGATAAGAAATTTAGACAGGATGGTAAGCATAACCTTATTTTGGTTAGGGCCACTGGGAATTAACTTTCAAATATGACTTTCTCTCTTTTGGTTATCCCCATATCATAGTTATCCATATTACACTCTTATGTTAGTGAGCTATATCACTTATTATCATGTATGTTGAAATTATATCACTTATTATCATGTATGTTAACTTAACATCCCTATTACCTGTGTTACTGAGAAGTAATTTGCTTTCTGTTCTCTCGTTCAGTCTTACCTAATAGTAGCACATTAGATTTTTTTTTTTAAGATTTTATTTATTTATTTGACAGACAGAGACCACAAGTAGGCAGAGAGGCAGGGAGAGAGAGGAGGAAGCAGGCTCTCCGCGGAGCAGAGAGCCCAATGTGGGGCTCAATCCCAGGACCCTGGGATCATGACTGGAGCCAAAAGCAGAGGCTTTAACCCACTGAGCCACCCAGATGCCCCCATTAGATATTTTTTAACTTGCTTTAATATAGTGAATCTTTTAAAATAAATATTGGAGATATTTGGGGATCTAAAATCTGAAATGATTATACATACAAATGTACTGTGTGCAAATGAAGGATTAGTTCTACTGATTCTGACTTTACTAAAGGTGGTTGTTTTAAGTATTGTTGACAGTCTTATTGATGGAAATGAGATTTGCTCTAGAGATGTTAATATTTTAACCCAGTTATATCATATGTAACTTAAAAGCTTATGGAAGATATATTTTTTATATTTTCATTACCGCCCAGAGTAAACAAACTTCATTTTCTCTGATTTGTTGTGTTCTTAACATCTCCCTCTTCCATTTTATCTTCAAAACATCCATTGAATAATGTTAGTTTTTAAAATTTCTGTAGGTTTATTTTTTCTTATTGTTCTATTTCTCTCATTTATGCCCATTTGTAACCCTTCTCTCTTTTCTTGTTTTTTTTTTGCTACTATTTATACTAAATTAGAGTTTTCATACTAGTGTGCCCTAAATGACTGCATCAGTAAAAATCACATTACTCCATAAAAATACTTTATTTGTTTTAGATGATATAACACTTTTAATTCAATAGAAAAAATAGTAGGAATGTTTTCACATTTTACGTATGTGGCTTGATGACAGACCTACGTGTAAATGGTTTGGAGCCTTTCTTTCACTGGAAGCAGTACTAGAAAAGCACGAGTAAATCAATGACAAGGAAGAGAATCTAGGAAAAAGGAGGAGTGGGGAAAGGAAATAAAAATATTATAGCAAGCACTTGATCCTATTTGGCAACTATTATAAGAGAACATTGTGTCAATCCAAAACATTCAAATTCTGTTAAGACAACACTTCTTTCTAAGAACTAGACATACTGTGAGATTATTATGTCACTGCCATAGCAATATCGTTAAAGCAGGATGAAGGATGAAGAAGAACCTAAAAATCTCAGGTTGCATCCAAAGATCAGCAAGAGTAATGGTCCAATAGGGAATTGGTAAAACAAACAAACCAACCAAACAAATAAAAACCCAACAACAAAAAGCTGCTCAGATCTCCTGGTTGGTTAGTATGTGCATGTAAATGAAAGAAAAGAGTTCTAAATAAATGATGTTTAAGTGTTCTTTTTAATAATCCATTCTTTATTCATAGTTCATTAAAGCTTTTGAAATTTTGTTATTATCCTTTGAATTTATCTTTGTAAACTTATAGATTATTTAGAAGATACCTTAATACAAGTAAGAAACTTTTCACACTCATAATGATCATTAGTGAAAGGACTAAGCAACTATACTTTATTATAGTTGATCATCTAAATTTTCAGTAATTTTTTGAAATAATTGCCTAATTCAATTCTATTGGGCATTTTCTTCAATGAGTTAATTTTCTACCTCTTTGTATTATAGAAATATTTTTATGTTAATCTTAAACTTGTATAGTAACCCCATAATTTCAAAATACTCATTTTAAATTTTTTTTTTCTTTATTGAGAGAGAGAAGAGAGCACATATGGAGTGAGGAGGTGGACAGGGGTAGAGGGAGAATCTTAAACAGGCTCCACACCCAGTGCAGAGCCCATTGTGGGGCTTGACCTCATGACCTTGAGACCATGATCTGAGCTGAAAGCAAGAGTTGGACACTTAACTAACTGAGCCAACCAGATGCCCCAGTCATTTTAAATCTTAATGAGTATATAACTCTATGTTTAAGAATATAACTCCTGATATTTGTAAAACAGTACATACTTTTGATAAGGCCATAATTAAAATAACTTCTAAGGTGGAAAAATTGAAATAACTAATATTCAAGATACTTTTCACTTCTATCTTTATTTTTAAAGAATGTTTTAAAGTATTTAGAGGATACTTGGAATATCAATTTCTCTTGCAAGATGAAAAAGTACATTGAAATCTAGGAAATGTTTACAACCTATAGGAAGAAAATCATAAAATTTATCTGGAAGGTGTTAAGCAGTGATTTTCAAATGGAGGGAAGTGTATCAACTTCTACTCCAAAGATTTCCTACATAATTAGAGTTACTATTGATGGAAGTGTGTATGCATGTAAATGACAGGGAGGCTGAAAAGAAGTTTTAGAGTAAAAGCTTTAAATAGATACTGTGTCCATAGGATTAGTAAAATAAATATTGTACAGATATTAGTTCTTTATTACTTAAAGCATAGAATTAACTGATTTGAATATGGCTAATGAAGGGATCTTACCTTAAGGTATATTAAAAACATACATCAAACTTGCAAATAATTAAAATAATGTAGGAGATCAATGTCTGGAATGGTAGTATGAGGATCTTTGTAACTCACTTTTCCACAAAAACTATAAAACAACTAAAAGCTATTTCAGCTAACCAAAGACACAGAATGAACTGAAAAAAAAAAAAACCACCCATCTATCCAAGAGAAACTATTATACCTCAGTAGACAACAATGTTAATGACTTCTTCTAACTCTCTGATACCATGCCCATTCAAAGCTATCAGTTTCACAGCCAGTATAGAGGCACTCAGTTAAAAGGTAATACCACTACTCAAAAAAATTAAAAGTAGAATTGTTATATAATACAGCTATTCCAATTATGGGTATTGTATTGAAAGCAGGGTCTCGAAGAGATAGTTGTACACTCATTAATCATAGGAGCATTATTTACAATAGCCAAGAGGTTGTATCAACCTAATAAATGTCCATCAATGGATGAAAAGATAAAGAAAATGTGGCAGACACATACAAAAGGATCTTTTTTAAAAAAAGTTTTTTAAGAGCTGGAGCAAATAATCCTAAAATTTGTATGGAATCAAAGAGACCCTGAATTGCTAAGGAAATGTTGAAAAACAAAAATAAAACTGGCGGCATCATGTTACCTGATTTCAAGCTTTATTACAAAGCTGGGATCACCAAGACAGCATGGTACTGGCATCAAAACAGACACATAGACCAGTGGAACAGAGTAGAGAGCCCAGATATGGACCCTCAACTCTATGGCCAAATAATCTTTGACAAAGCAGGAAAAAATATACAGTGGAAAAAAGACTGTCTCTTCAATAAATGGTGCTGGGAAAATTGGACAGCTATATGTAGAAGAATGAAACTCGACCATTCTCTTACACCGTACACAAAGATAAACTCGAAATGGATAAAAGACCTCAACGTGAGACAGGAATCCATCAGAATCCTAGAGGAGAACGTAGGCAGTAACCTCTTTGATATCAGCCACAGCAACTTCTTTCAAGATATGTCTCCAAAGGCAAAGGAAACAAAAGCAAAAATGAACTTTTGGGACTTCATCAAGATCAAAAGCTTCTGCACAGCAAAGGAAACAGCCAACAAAACAAAGAGGCAACCCACGGGATGGGAGAAGATATTTGCAAATGACAGTACAGACAAAAGGTTGATATCCAGGATCTATAAAGAACTTCTCAAACTCAACACACACAAAACAGTTAATCATATTAAAAAATGGGCAGAAGATATGAACAGACACTTCTCCAATGAAGATATACAAATGGCTATCAGACACAGGAAAAAATGTTCATCATCACTAGCCATTAGGGAGATTCAAATTAAAACCACATTGAGATACCACCTCACACCAGTTAGAATGGACAAAATTAGCAAGACAGGAAACAACGTGTGTTGGAGAGGATGTGGAGAAAGGGGAACCCTCTTACACTGTTGATGGGAATGCAAGTTGGTGCAGCCACTTTGGAGAACAGTGTGGAGATTCCTCAAGAAATTAAAAATAGAGCTTCCCTATGACCCTGCAATTGCACTACTGGGTATTTACCCCAAAGATACAGATGTAGTGAAAAGAAGGGCCATCTGTACCCC
>PISX010037455.1:0-10810 GCA_004024625.1 Mellivora capensis
ATCAGGGAAATACAAATCTAAGCCACCATGAGATACCAGATACCTCACACCAGTCAGAATGGCTAAAATTAACAAGTCAGGAAACAGTGGATGTCAGCGAGGATGTGGAGAAAGGGGAACCCTCCTACACTGTTGGTGGGAATGCAAGCTGGTGCAGCCACTCTGGAAAACAGTATGGAGGTTCCTCAAAAAGTTGAAAATAGAGCTACCCTATGACCCAGCAATTGCACTACTGGGTATTTACTCTAAATATACAAATATAGTGATCCGAAGGGGCACGTGCACCCGAATGTTTATAGCAGCAATGTCCACAAAAGCCAAACTATGGAAAGAACCTAGATGTCCATCAATAGATGAATGGATAAAGAGGATGTGAGATACACACACACACACACACATGCATGCACATGCTGGAATATTATGCAGCCATCAAAAAATGAAATCTTGCCATTTGCAATGATGTGGATGGAACGAGAGGCTATTATGCTAAGCTAAATAAGTCGGGGCGTCTGGGTGGCTCAGTGGGTTAAGCCGCTGCCTTCGGCTCAGGTCGTGATCTCAGGGTCCTGGGATCGAGCCCCGCATCGGGCACTCTGCTCAGCGGGGAGCCTGCTTCCCTCTCTCTCTCTCTGCCTGCCTCTCTGCCTGCTTGTGATCTCTCTCTGTCAAATAAATAAATAAATAAAATCCTAAGCTAAATAAGTCAATCAGAGAAAGACAATTATCATATGATCTCACTGCTACGTGGAATTTGAGAAACAAGGCAGAGGATCATATGGAAATAGAGGAAAAAAACAAAACAAGATGAAACTAGAGAGGGAGACAAACCATAAGAGACTCTTAATCTCAGGAAACACACTGAGGGTTGCTGGAGTGGAGGGGAACGGGAGGGATGGGATGCCTGGGTGACAGACATTGGGAAGGGTATGTGCTATGGTGAGTACTGGGTATTGTGGGAAACTGATGAATCACATATCTGTACCCCTGAAACAAATAATATATTTTAGTAATAATTTTTAAAAGCCAAAGAAAAAAGGCAAAGTTTTAATGTTGTAGGGCAAGTGAAGGGGGAAGAGAGAGCACTGAGCAGAAGCTGGTGGGGATGAGCAGTGAGGCCAGAGAAAGGAGGGCAAAAGGGTGGGAGGCTGGAGACTTTAGAGAAGAAATGGTCCATGAAAATATTCTAGGAACAACCATGAGGTAGAAGTGCAGGAGGGAGCTAGGAAGAGACAGAATAAAAGCAAGTAAGTGTGCCTGGAAAACTGGTAAATTGGGGATTTCCAAGAGGCTGACTTTTGTGCTATACAGATAAAAAGTAGAAGATAATGGGCACCATGGCTCAGTTGGTTGGGCGCTGACTCTTGGTTTCAGCTCAGGTCATGATCTCAGGGCCATGGGATTGAGCTCTGCAACTGGGCTCTAAGCCCAGCATGGAGTCTGCTTGAGATTCTTTCTCCCTCCTCCTCTATTCTTCCCCTTCTTGTGTGCTCTCTCTCTCAAATAAGTAAATAAACTAAAAAGTTTTTTAAAGTAGAAGATAAAATTGCTGTTTTATTAGAGGGATGAAACATGACTGAAGAAAGTTTTCAAATTCAATTTGTATCTGTTTATTCATCTATTCCTTTTGATCAGAACGGCTCTATAGAAATTTTTAGCATCTAGTGTCTTTCAATTTACAATTTTATTTCATGAATTTCTTGGTCTTTCTCTGATATCTCAGACTTTGTTTCTTCCATACAGACTCATGAATAATTTAGTCTACTTCTCCCTAGCGTGTCCCCCCAAATCAATGAATGAATGGCATAGCGAGATAAAAAAACAAATCTAAATATATATCCCAAACTTAATGACAAAGCTGGTATTTTAATTCAGTAGAGAAAATATGATTATCATGGCTGGCTTAATTACTCTTCATCTGAAAGAAAATAAAACTAGATTCCTTACTCCATGTTCTACACAGAAATGAATTCCTAATGTACCAGAGACGCAAAGATTTTTTTAAAAATCTGGTAGAAGAACATTCAGGGGACTATTCACGTAACTTTGGAATAAAGGTGGAAATTATCTTAAATAAGGAAAAAAATCCAAAAACCATCAAAATATTCATGTCTACGTAGATTGGGAGAAATTGCATGGAAATATAAACTGTAGAAAAAGAAATACCTTTTTTTTAATTCAGTTAGCCAACATACAGTACATCATTTGTTTTTGATGTAGTATTTAACGATTCATTAGTTGCATATAACGTCCAAGAAATACATAGTTAAATTGGAATTCCTGAGTGGCTCAGTTGGTTAAATATCTGCCTTTGGCTCAGGTCACGATCCCAGGGTCATGGGATCAAGCCCCACATTGGGCTCCTTGCTTAGTGGGGAGATGGTTTCTCCCTCTCCCTCTGCCTTTCCACCCTACTTGTGCACTCTCTCTGTCTCTGTCAAATAAATAAATAAATAAATTTTATTTTTTAAAAAATTAACAAACGGAGATGCCTGGGTGGCTTCTCCCTCTGCCTGCTGCTCCCCCTTCTTGTGCACTCACTTGCTCTCTCTCTCTCTCTCTCTTCCACACACAAATAAATAATTAAAAAAAGAAGTATAAAACTTTATTCGGCAAACACAAAACATTGCTGAAAGAAATTAAAGACCTAGGGACGCCTGGGTGGCTCAGTCAGCTAAGCCTCTGTCTTTGCTCGGGTCATGATCCCAGGATCCTGGAATCGAGTCCTGCATCTGGCTCCTTGCTCAGAAGGGAGCCTGCTTCTCCCTCTGCCTGCATCTACCCCTGCTTGTGCATTCTCTCTTGCTCTCTGACAAATAAATAAATAAAATTTTAAAAAAAGAAATTAAAGACCTAAATAAATGGAAAGTTATCTCATGCTCACAGGTCAGAAACTTAACATTGTGAAGACAGCAATAATCTCCAAATTGATCTGCGGATCCAAAGCGATCTCTGTCTAAATCCCAACTGGATTTTTGCTGAAACTGACACACTAATCCTAAAATCCATATAAAATTTCAAGAGCCCCCCCAATTCTTTATTTTCAATCTTAAAAAAAAAAAAAGAACAAACTGGGAGGACTCATACTTCATGATTTCAAACCTTAACTACAAAGCTACAATAATCAAGATAGTCTGATACAAACATAAGGATAGACCTATAAATAAAGGGAATAAAACTGGGAGCTCAGAAAAAGAACTCTCACATCTACAGACAATCAATTTTCAACAAGGGTGCCAGGACCACACATTGAGGAAATAATGGTTGAAATAATAGATTTTCAACAAATCGTGCTGAGACAACTGGACACCCATGTATAAAAGGACACCATCAGACCCCTTCTTCATACAGTATACAAAATTTAACTCAAGGTAGATCAAAGATATAGAGTTACAAGACTCTTAGAAGAAAACAGGAATGTAAACTTTCATGACTTTGGATTAGGAAATGATTTCCTAGACATGATACCAAAAGCATGAACAAAAAAATACACTGGGCACCACCACAATTAAAAACATTAGTGCTTCAAAGGACACCATCAGGAAAATTTTTAAAAAACCCTCCGCACAGAATGGAAGAAGATATTTGCAAATCATATAACTGGTAAGAGTCCAGTGTCTGGAATATGTATATATTTAACTTCGTAAACATATAGAATACAGTTATGACTGCCTTAATGTCCTTCCTAACATCGGTGTCAGTTTGAGTTAGTTCCAATTGGTTGACTTATCTCCATTATAGGTTGTACGTTCCAGGCTTTCTGCATGCCTGGGAATATTTTTGGACACCAGATATTTTCTACTTTACCTTGTTGGGTGCTGAATATTTCTATATGATTATAAATATTCTTGAGATTTGTTCTGCGGCTACACTTGAGTCACTTGGAAATACTTCTGTCCTTTCAGATCGTGCTTTTGAGATTTGTTAGGTAGTTCTTGGGGCGCCTGGGTGGCTCAGTCGGTTAAGCGTCTGCTTTCAGCTCGGGTCATGATCCCAGGGCCCTGGGATCGGGTCACAAATCTGGCTCTCTGCTCTGCCGGGAGCCCACTTCTCCTTCTGCCCTCTCCCCCTGCTTGTGTTTTTTCTCTCTCTAATAAATAAATAAATTCATAAAAAAAAAAAAAAAAGATTTGTTAGGTAGTTCTGGAACAATGCTCAGCCTAGAGCTACATATCCCCACTAGAGGGCAAGACTCTTCTATGTAAACGACCCGAGGTCCTGTCAATCTTGAACTTTTCCGGTCTGGCTGCGGGAACAGATTCTGTTCCTGGTCTGTGTGAGCTGCAGGCACTCTTAGCTCTAATCATTTCAGGTGGTACTTTTTCTGCCTCCGGTGAGGAATTAGTTTCCCCACCTGGATGCACTGATCAGTAGTACCCAACCCCGTATTCAAAGGGCCTCTCTGCCTATGCCCAGAGTCCCCTGTCTTTGCAGCTCTTTCCTCCCCAGCACTCTGCTTGGTGGCCTTAGTTGCCTTGGTCTTCCCAGCCTGCAGGACAGTTGTAGGGCTCACCTCATTTGTTTCCTCTTTCTCAGGGATCACTGTACTTGACTGCCTTTTGCATCGTCCCAAAAATTACATGATCATACACAAATGCGCGTACACACCTGCACACACCTCAAAATGACTTCATGGAAAACATGCACTTTTGCACCCTGCTTTTTAAAATGCAGTGTCTTGACAAACCATAAGAGACTCTCAATCATAGGAAACAAAGTGAGGGTTGCTGGAGGGGAGGGAGGTGGGGGGATGGGATAACTGGGTTTAAGGAGGACACATGACATGATGAGCACCGGGAATTATAGTAACACCCACGAATCACTGACCTCTACCTCTGGAACTAATAATCCGTCAGACACTGATTAATTGAGTTTTCATTTTAAAAATTAAACAAAGAAAGAAAAATGATTAAAAAAATAAAATTTAGTGTCCCGAATACCTACTGTATCATGGCCTATAAGGCAATTTCTATTAACAGTTGCATAGTGTGCTGTTATATGGAGAAAGCATAATTTATCTTACCGGTCTTCTACTGGTGAATATTTAGGTTTACTCGGGAATTTTCCATTGCCAACAACACTTTCATACACATCTTCTGTAAATGTGAGACTAGTGTACATGGATATGCATATATATCCTCATTTGTCAGCGTGTGTATATGCAGATAAACATGCAAACACATATGTTTACTAGGTAAAGCTACACTTACAAATATATTTATTTCAGCTTTGATTTTAATCGTTTGTAATTAATAGGGAGTTATTACAGCAGGAGTTCTGAAGACACACTCCTTGGGTTCAAATCCTGGCTTTATCACTCAGGAATTGTGTGACCTCTAGCCAGTTACTTATCTGTGCCTTGGTTTTCTCTTCCATAAAATGGAGATGTTAACAGCGCCTACTTCTAGGGCTGTTCAGAGAGTTAAGTAACAGAATCAAAGTAAAGCACTTAGCACTGTACACAGCACATAGGAAGGATGCAACAAATAGACACTATAATTAACCATCGTGTATCTTTACACAGGTCGAATATCCTTGCAAATTGCTATGCAATCAATTCCTTGAATTAGAAATGTTGGATGAAAAGGTATATGCATTTAAAAGTTGTAATAATACCAAATAGTCCTCCAAAATACTGAACTAATTTACACACTTCTACCGACAGCGTGTGAGATTGCTTTTTTCTCTATATTTTTTATAATACTTGACATTATCAAACTTTTTAATAGCTATTAATCTTATTAATGGAAAACAGGTGTTTTATTATGAATGCATTTCTTTCATTATGAATGAAGCTGACCATCTTGTCACATATGTAAAGTCAATATTTATGACTATGATTTACCTGTTAATGAGTTTTGCCCATCCTGCAATTGGGTTCTCTATCTTTCCATTACTGTTTTTAAGAAATTTTTCCATATTAAGGAAATTAGCTCTTTACCTGCAAATATTTTCTGATTTGCTGTGTATCTTTTGACTTAATAATAATATTTTGTTCGATAGAAACATTTTTAATGGGTAGAATTTACCAATTATTTAATTTGTGCTTTCTGGATCTATGTTTTGTTTCAAGTGGCTTCCAACTCCTAGATAATCAAAATCAAAACAATGCATGCCCATTTTCTTTTTCTTTTTTTTAAAGATTTTATTTATTTATTTGAGAGAGAGGAGGACTAGAGAGAGAAAGCACCAGTGGGGGTCAGAGGGAGAGGGAGAATCAGGGTTCCTGCTGAGCAGGGAGCCCGATGTGGGGCTCTATCCCAGGACCCCAGGATCATGACCTGAGCCAAAGGCAGATGCTTAACCCACTGAGCCACCCAGGTGCCCCTACACCCCTTATTTTCTGACTCAACTTTTTTTTTAACAATTAAAACTTTTTTAACAATTAAATCTCTATGGAATATGTTGGTAAAGAATGAGGAAGGAATCCAGTTTTATATTCTTAATTTCTAATGATCCCATCACTATTTACTGATTAATCTATTTTTTCCTAACTTTTTCAAAGTGTCACATCTACAATTAATGAATCACATTTTTAAATCACCTTCTGTATCTCGCATTTTGTATATGAGAGTCATTTCTGAGTTATCAGGCACTAATGATATTATTTTTTAATAAAGCTTTCCCAGGCAACAAAATTGTAGAATTACAGCACTAGAAATATGTTCAAAATTACCTAGTCCAACACTCCAGTCGAATTAAAAAATTCCTTCTACAGCACACATGACAGGATGTCACCTAATCCTAGTTTGAAAATCTCTAGCAATGGAAAACTCAAACTCCATGTGACAGATGCTTCCATTTTTGGACACTTGTATTCCTTCTCAGCCTTTTGGTTAAGGTCAAGTGCAATTTTTGGACACTTCTAGTGATTAAGAACTTCTATTATGTTGTGCTAAAATCAGCCTCCTGAAATTCCCGTCCACCTTTTCTAGTTCTACTCTGACAGGGTACACATCTGTTCCTCCTCAAACCCATCAACCTTTCAGTGCGTGGAGACACCTCTCCTGTCTTTCTCTGGCCCTCGTGAAGAGAAGACGTGGGCCCTCTGCTCCCCACAGGCTCAACAAGTTCTCTCCTCTCTGGATAATTAACCAGTTAGCAATATGACTTCTTTTTTATTTGATTTGTCATATTTCAAAAAATACCTCTATAAAATAAACACTCATAATCTTTACCCCCTATATTCTGACCTTCTTGAAATTCTTTCTCAAGAAAACCACTAATAACCTTATGATGCATATTATTTTGTGGGCTTTTTTTCTAATGTACACATATAAAAAATGCTTTAAAAACGGTGTGACTTGCTTTTTGCATATAACAATATTTCATACTTCTAAGTCAATACATATAGAGATCAACAGCATTCTTAGAATAACTTCAGGGGCACCTGGCTGGCTGTGTCAGTAGAGCATGCAACTCCTGATCTTGGGGTTGTGAGTTCAAGCCCACATTGGGCATTAAGTCCACACTAAAAAAAAAAAAAAAAGGAAGAAAAAGAAAAGAATTCAGAACATTTCACAGTACGGATTTACCATAATTTATTCTAACATTACCCCTGTACGTTCATAGTGACTCCATATTTTTTAACCATTATAAATGACACAGCATATATCCTTACATACAGACTCTTATATACTACTGCTTTTATTTCTATAAAATATGCTTATAGAATATTGGTGATCAAAGCGTATGTGCATTTTCTATTTCTTTATTTATTCTAAATTTTACTGCAAAAGAACACTTAACATGAGATCTACCTTCCTAACATTTTTTTTTATTTTTTTTAAACTTATTTATTTGTCAGAGAGAGGGAGAGAGAGCTAGCGAGCACAGGCAGACAGAGTGGCAGGCAGAGGCAGAGGGAGAAGCAGGCTCCCCGCTGA
Source organism: Mellivora capensis (assembly GCA_004024625.1). NCBI lineage: Eukaryota > Metazoa > Chordata > Mammalia > Carnivora > Mustelidae > Mellivora > Mellivora capensis. Next base: position 7,884 of record PISX010037455.1, read on the forward strand.
GTAAGGAGCCCGATGCGGGACTCGATGGCAGGACTCTGGGATCATGACCTGAGCCGAATGGCAGCCGCTTAACCAACTGAGCCATCCAGGCGTCCCTCCTAACATATTTTTAAGTGTACAGTATGGTACTGTTGAATATAGGTACAAGATGTACAGTAGATCTCCAGAACTTATTCATCTTGCTTAACTGAAACTTGATGCCTGTTGTCTAGTAATGTCCCATTTTCCCTACCTAAGACCCTGACAACCACCGTTCTATTTTTTGCTTAAGTTTGACTATTTTAGATACCTCATATAAATGAAATCACATAGTATGTGTCTTTCTGTGACTGCCTTATTTCATTTAGCACATTGCCCTGAAGATTCATCAGTGTTGTCACATATGGCACGATTTCCTTCTTTCTCAAGGCTGATTAACATTCCATTGTATGTATCTACCACATTTTCCTTACCCTTTCATCCACTGATGGATATTTAAGCTGTTTCTAATCTTGGCTACTATGAATAGTGCTGCAATGAACATGAGCTCTTCAAGATCCTGATTTTAATTCTTTTGTATAAATACCCAGTCGTGGGATTGCTGGATCATAAGATAATTCTAGTTTTAGTTTTTTAAGGAAATTCCATACTGTTTTCTATAGCAGCTGCACCATTTTGCATTTCAAACAATAGTGTACAGAGGTTCCAATTTCTCTACATCCTCACCTACACTTGTCTTTCGGGGTTTTTTGTTTGTTTTGGTGGGGTTTGGTGGGGTTAGCCATCCTAACAAGTGTGAGGTGATCTCTCACTGTGGTTCTGATTTGCATTTCCCTGATGATTAATGACAGTGAGCATTTTTTCACGTACCCACTGGTCGTTTGTATGCCTTTTTTTGAGAAATGTCTATGCAAGTCCTTAGCCCATTTTTTACTTGAGTTATTAGTTTTGTTGTTATTGTTGAGTTGTAGTGGTTCCTTATATATTTTGGAAATTATTCTCTTAAAAGATGTATGGCTTGCCAATATTTACTCCCATTCTGTGGACTGTTTTCTCCTTTGCTGTGCAGAAGTTTTTCAATATGACATAGTCTATTTTTGCTTTTGTTGCCTGTGCTTTTGGTGTCACATCCGTGAAATCATTGCCAGGACCAATTTCATGAAATTTTTACCCTATGCTTTCTCCCAGGATTTTTGCAGCTTCAGGTCTTACATTTAATTTTGAACTGATGTTTGTGTATGGTACAAGAGTTTCATTTCATTTTTTTGGGATAGCTGGATAGCTTTCCCAATACCATTTGCTAAAGAGACTATCCTTTTCCCATTGTGTACTCTTGCCATCACTGTCCAAGATCAGTTGACCATATGTGCATTGATTTATTTCAGGACTCTCTATTCTATTCCATTGGTCTACGTGTCTATCTTTATGCCATTACCATATTATTTTGATTACAGTAGTTTTATAATGTATTTTGCATCAGAAAATGTAATGCCTCCAGTTTTGTTCTTCTTACTCAAGGCTGATTTAGCTATTTATGGTCTTTTGTGATTGGATGCCTTGTCTTTTCCTTGCCTAATTGTTCTATGGGCATTTGCAATATTATGTTAGAAAGAGATGACAAGAATGGGCATCCTTGCCGTGTTCTTGATCTTGGAGGAAAAGCTTTCAGTCTTTCATGGTCAAGGATGATATTAGCTGTGGAGTTTTCATATTTGGCTTTTATTACGTTAAAGCACCTTCCTTCCATTCCTATGATGAACGTTCTTATCATGAAAGGATGTTGAATTTTGTCAAATGCTTTTTCTGCATGGAGATGATCATATGCTTTTTATCCCTTATCTGATTAGTCTGATGCATCACTTTAATTGATTTTTCATATGTTAAACCATCCTTGTATTTAAGGGATAAATTTCACTTAGTCATGGTGTATGATACTTTTAATGTGCTATTGGATTCGTTTTGCTAGTATCTATTGGGGATTGTTACATTTACATTCATCAGAGATATTGGCCTATGGTTTTCTTTTCTTGTGGTGTCTTTGTCTGGCTTTGGTATCAGGATAAGCCTAAACTCATAGAATGAGTTTGGAGATGTGTCCCCCTCTTCAACTTTTTAGATGAGTTTGAAAGTTGGCATTAATTCTTCTTCAAATGTTTGGTAGAATTCACCAGTGAAGCCATCTTGTACTGCACTTTATTTGTTTGGAGTTGTTTTTTTTTTAAACTGATTCATTCTCTATGCTAGTCATAAATCTGTTCAGACTTTCTATTTCTTCAGGATTCAGTCTTGGTGGCTTGCACATTTCCAAGAATTTACCCATTGCTTCTAGGCTATCCACTTTGTTGTATATTTGCTTTATAATTGTTCATAGTTGTCTCTTATGATTCTTTTTATTTACTTATATTTTTTAAGATTTTATTTATTTATTTGGCACAGAGAGAGAGAGGGAGGGAAGGAGAGAGAGAGAGAGAGAGAACAAGCAGGGGGAGTGGCAGGCAGAGGGAGAGAGAGAAGCAAGTTCCCAGCTCGGAAGGGAGCCCAATGTGGGGCTGGATCCCGGGGCCCTAGGATCATGACCTGAGCCAAAGGCAGAAATTTAACCAACTGAGTCACTCAGGTGCCCCAACTTTTTATTTTTTTAAATAAATATTTTTTTAAAATAATTAATTTCTTTATTTATTTGAGAAAGCACGAGCAGGGCAGGAGAGGGGGAAGGAGAGAGGAGCAGAGGGAGAGGGACAAGCAGACTCTGCCCCAAGCACAAAGCCCAACACAGGGCTCAACCCCATGACCCTGAGATCACCAATGGAGCTGAAATCAAGTCAGATGCTTAATCAACTGAACCACCCAGGCACCCCTCATAGGATTCTTTTTATTTCTGTAGCATCTGTTGTAGTATCTCTTCTTTCATTTCTTATTTTATTAATTTGAGTCTTCTCTCTTTCTTT
>PISX010037456.1:0-10924 GCA_004024625.1 Mellivora capensis
TCAGGGAAATACAAATCAAAACCACAATGAGATATCACCTCACACCAGTCAGAATGGCTAAAATTAACAAGTCAGGAAATGACAGATGCTGGCGAGGATGTGGAGAAAGGGGAACCCTCCTACACTGTTGGTGGGAATGCAAGCTGGTGTAACCGCTCTGGAAAACAGCGTGGAGGTTCCTCAAAAAGTTGAAAATAGAGCTACCCTATGACCCAGCAATTGCACTACTGGGTATTTACCCTAAAGATACAAATGTAGTGATCTGAAGGGGCACGTGCACCCAAATGTTTATAGAAGCAATGTCCACAATAGCCAAAATATGGCAAGAACCTAGATGTCCATCAACAGATGAATGGATAAAGAAAATGTGGTATATATACACAATGGAATACTATGCAGTCACCAAAAGAAATGAAATCTTGCCATTTATGACGACGTGGATGGAACGTCGACGTGGATGGAACCTTAACATAGACGGTATTATGCTTAGCAAAATAAGTCAGTCGGAGAAAGACAACTATCATATGATCTCCCTGATATGAGGAAGTGGAGATGCAATGTGGGGGGCTTCAGGGGTAGGAAAAGAATAAATGAAACAAGATGGGATCTGGAGGGAGACAAACTATAAGAGACTCTTAATCTCACAAAACAAACTGAGGGTTTCCAGGGGGAGAGGGGTAGGGAGAGGGTGATGGGGTTATGGACATTGGGGAGGGTATGTGCTATGGTGAGTGCTGTGAAGTGTGTAAAACTGGCGATTCACAGACCTGTACCCCTGGGGCTAATAATACATTTTATGTTAATAATAATAATAAAAAAATATGGTCCAAGATCTATAATTAATGAACTTCTGTGGGAAAGTGTAGAAGACTAAAAAGATCAAGTTTGAGCAGTATCGGTTTGAAATTGAGTGGTTTATTCAGGAGTCAGACAAAAAAGCATCTTGTTTCTCTAGAAAATAGAACTGAAAAAAAGAAGCTTACTTCCCTTATCCATTACTGAGGTAGATGAGGGTGAACCATCATAAAATAAATCTCTGTTTTATTTATCATAGTATAAGACTGGGGATACAAACACACAAGCAAGCAAATTTACATGGGCCCCCAAATAGATAAATGGCTATAAAGACATAATGATTTTACTGTATATAAGTAGAATAATGATTATAATACCACCACCCTTAATCATTTCCACCATCTGCTAATGCCTGGATCAGTTGCCATTGGTTTTTAGTCCTTGATTCATTGCTACTTTCCCTAAATACTATTACTATCTTATTTTATTTTTTTAAAGATTTTATTTATTTATTTGGGAGAGTGAGAGAGGGAGAGAGAGCAAGCACTAGTGGTGAGGTGGTGGGCAGAGGGAGCAGCAGACTCCCCTGTGAGCAGGGAGCCTGATGCAGGGCTCGATCCCAGAACCCGGGGATCATGACCTGAGCCAAAGCCAGATGCTTAACTAACTGAGCCACCAAAGTGTCCCACTATTACTACTTTAATTCTTGGTCATTTTAACAAATATGACAATAAACCCATCAGTACTTCACCTTGTGGATCTGAGCCAGGATTTGATGCATGTGAACTGCAGCATCCACAGAATGTGTTTCCTCAACGTCACTTTAAAAAACCCTCCTGCATCCAGATAGGGGATAAACTGTTTTGCTAACAATCCAATGAAAGCAATGTTGCCATATCCATGAGATGGCTTTCTGTGTTTCTGAGGTCTCAAAAGTTGTGCTTCTTTAAAGATGTCGAGGAATTTCCAAGTAATCTATAGTCCACAAGTCTTAACATATGGAAAAAAGTGCACATGCATTTATGTGGCATGAATAGCTGACAAGAAATGCTCCTAACAATCTCTGTTTCAGAAGTGATGATATGGAGGCCGGTGACTTTGTCTAGAATAGCTCTTCTCAGTTTCATCACTATTGACATTTGGGGCCAGATGACTTTTTGTTTGGGGGAGCTTTCCAGTGCACTGCAGGTTGTTTAGAGATTCCCTGGCCTGTGTCCACTACTGGCACCCTATCTTCCATCTGTGACAAGCAAAAATGTGTTGGCCATTGCTAAATATCTTCTGGGGGGTTAAATTGCCCCCAGTTGAGAACCACTGGTCTAGAAGTTGATATAGCAATAACTAAAATGATCTTTATTTATTAGTAGGAAATGTGTCTTATAAAAATTATTTCCTGGGGCACCTGGGTGGCTCAGTGGGTTAAAGCCTCTGCCTTCAGCTCAGGTCATGATCAGCTCAGGTCAGTGAATGCTCTGCTCAGCAGGGAGCCTGCTTCCTCCTCTCTCTCTCTCTCTCTCTCTCTCTCTGTCTACCTGTAATCTCTGTCAAATAAATGAATAAAATCTTAAAAAAATATTTCCTGAAAATGAAAGAAATTTGATGTACATAAACATATGGATACAGAGACTGAGTTTTTCTTAACAACATTCCAGTGAGGTAGGCCTCTGAAAATAATGGCATGCTTCTATGACCCGAAGGCCAATGCTCAATAACTTTGCTGAAGTTCTGGTTCCAAAAACGTGTGTGTGTGGACTAAACAACAGAATGGCATCTTTAAACAAATTATTTAAAGCTTTGTACACTCAACCCAATGACAAGTTAGATTCTCCCCAAGAATTAAAAACGTATTTCCTGTCTTCAGTGAAGTGTAAAATGAAGAATCACCAGAGAAAATGTAATGACTGAATCATTTAGCCCAGCCCAAATAATCACTTTTTAAAAAAGATTTTATTTACTTATTTGACAGACAGAGATCACAAGTAGGCAGAGAGGCAGGCAGAGAGAGGGGGAAGGCAGGCTCTCTGCTGAGCAGAGAGCCCAATGCGGGGCTCGATCCCAGGACCCTGAGATCATGACCTGAGCTGAAGGCAGAGGCTTAACTCACTGAGCCACCCACGTGCCCCCCAAATAAACACTTTTATTTCCTCTCCTTTTCTAAAACAAACAGAACTCAATCAAAAGTTTATCTTTTCTTTATTTGGAATTCTGTTGTGCTGCTCACATCACACAGAAAAAGGGAAATGTTAGTGCACAAGCCTGCCTCAGTAGAACATAAGGCATTTATTACAAATGAATTCCAAATAATTAGTTGAGGAGATCATGAAATGTTCAGAGGGAAAAAAGGGACTGAATTTCAAACAGGAGGGGGGCCTAAGCTATTAATGGGTAATCTGCACGACTTTTGTTAATCCCCTGGGGCTCCTGTTACAGGTGGTTCATATTTCTAAGCAGTGAAGTATGTGAGATGAATGGAAAATTTTTCCTTAACATTTTCCACTACTCAACCTTCGCATGAAAAGCCCTATACCAGATCAGGCAGCTGGTTTATTATAACTTCCTTTTTTTTTTAAAGATTTTATTTATTTATTTGACAGACAGAGATCACAAGTAGGCAGAGAGGCAGGCAGAGAGAGGAGGAAGCAGGTTCCCTGCTGAGCAGAGAGCCCTATGCGGGGCTCAATCCCAGGACCCTGGGATCATGACCCGAACCAAAGGCAGAGGCTTTAACCCACTGAGCCACCCAGGTGCCCCTATTATAACTTCTTATTCAGAAACATATCACTATTCAGTACTCCCACCCTTTGCTACACTTTGTAGAAAGAGATTTTCCTTTCTACATTTTCCTGGTATAGAATTTCTTTTGGAGAAAGTCTGTAGTTAACTTATAATATAGACAAGTATTATTTAGTTTTAAAAAGACTGGTGCACTTGAGTCAATGTTCATATTTATTAGGTCTGAGAAGGGGAATTCATGTTTTAGAAAAGTTTCATATATTGTACATATGAAATGGCTCTAACATCTACCCATAGTTGCAGGAGAGATGAATTAGAAAAATATAGATTACTTTTCTTATATATATCATTTGAATTTAAAAAGTACTGAAAAAGTATGTAGTGAAATGAGTCCTTAATTTTATCCAAAAAAATGTAAAAAACTTATTTAGATGAGATAAATGTGCCAATACACAGAGAACCAAAAACTAAAACACACCCAAACAAGTAGGGCATTGCCTGCCCCTGAACTAAGGAAAGAAAACATTACACTGACACTTTTATTTTTCATATTTAAATTATTCTTTTATTTATTTCTGTGAGCCCCTGTCATAGTCTGATTCCAGTGAAGTTGTTCTTCTTTCATTAAAATGCCAGGTTTCTCTCCGCATGCCTTCTTACTTTTCCTTTCCAGAGGCATTCCACTTACCCTTTACAACTTGTCTTATACAACTCTCCTGATATTAATTAATCAAAAGCTATTTCTGTCAGTTTCTAAATATATTTAGATCTATAGTTTTGCTCAGTTCTCTGCAGATTTTAATGAGGTACAGCCCTGGACTTAGGCCTGGAACCATCAGAAGAGACCTCAAGGAGGTGGGATGCAAGTAGGATTTTAAAGATATGTGGGCTATTTTATAGGAAAGGAAGACTATAAAAGGCATTGTTATCCCCACTGCCAGTTTCTTTCCTTCTAATGATTCATTCTCCATTGCTACTGAAATTATTTTGCTGATATGCAGATTATATTACATCACTCCACTACCTTAAAGATTTTATCAGCTTTCCTTTGCCTATAGCACAAAGTCCAAATGCCTTATCATGGCATGTAATTAAGCTTGTTCATGATTTTACCTCCACTCTCTTTATAGCCACATTTTCTGCATCTCCCCCTGCTCTTTCTCTGCACTCAAGGACCCAGATACTTGCAGGTCCTCAAATACAGCCTGATATGGTATACCTCAGATATATTGCAGGTTTGTTTCCAGACCCCTTCAATAATGTGAGCACCACAAGAAAGCTAGTCTAATAAATTTGTTGGTTTCTCATGCACATAAAAGTTATAGTTATACTATATTGTAGTCTATTAAGTTTGCAATAGCATTATCTCTAAAAAAATGTACATACCTTAATAAAAATACATTATGCTAAAGAATTCTATCATCTGAGCTGTCAGTGAGTTATAATCACTGATCACAGATCACTGTAACAAATATAATAACAATGAAAAAGTTTGAACTATTGCGAGAATTACCTAAATGTGACACAGAGACACGAAATGAGCAATGGTGTTGGAAAAATGATGCCAGTGGGTTTGCTTGATGCAAATTTTGAATTCGTAAGAAGCACAAAACCCGCAAAGTGCAGTGAAGGGAAGCACAACAAAATATTACAAAATACAAGATACATTTCCTATATCTTTAAGATTTTATCCATTTAACAGACAGAGACCACAAGTAGGCAGAGAGGCAGGCAGAGAGAGAGGAAGGGAAACAGGCTCCCCGCCGAGCGGAGAAACCGGTGCAGGGCTCGATCCCAGGATCCTGGGATCATGACCTGAGCCGAAGGCAGAAGCTTTAACCCACTGAGCCACCCAGGCACCCCATTTCCTATATCTTTATAAAAATAGCTTTCTAAGTACTACAGATCAGTCATTTTAATCCCCAAGCAACTCTTTGAAGTAAATACTGTTATTTCCATTTTGTAGAAATGAGAGAACTGAGGCAGAGTACTAAGCTCCTAATTGATGGCCACTCAGTATGTGTCAAGCTAGAGTCAGGGTTTGAACCCAGCCATTCTAGTCACAGAGTTAGTGTTTTTTCCTCTTCTTTCCACCCACATTTGCCTGACACAGTTCAATTCATTCCCCAAGGTCTAGCTTTTCATTGCTTCTTAAATTGTATTTGACCCCCCCTACCCCAGAGTGAGTTATTATCCTCTGGGCCACTACTCTTCTTTAAATATTCTTCAAAAATACAGTTATAAGGCTATAATACATATGTTACAATTAACTATTTACATGATTCCTCTTAATTCAGATAGGGTTCTAAATCTTATGATTTTTTTTAACTCAGTGTGAAGCACTGTGTTTTATTTGTGAATAAATGAATGAATAAGTAGTTAAATGAACATCTTTTTTAAAAAGGTTGTTTACTTAAGCAATCTCTACACCCAACATGGGGCTCGAACTCATGACTTTGAGATTAAGAGCTGCATGCTCTCTCAACTGAGATCGCTAGGAACCCAGAACATCTTTTAATTTAATCAATGGTAGGTACATAGCCTTTTGCTGAATTCAGTACCGTTAGAAACATTCTAGGATAGCTGGGTGATGGAATGAGGGGTGATTTCTTTCTTTCTTTCTTTCTTTCTTTCTTTCTTTCTTTCTTTCTTTCTTTCTTTCTCTCTTTTTCTTTCTTTCTCTCTTTCCCTTTCTTACTTTCTCTCTCTCTCTTTCTTTTTTTTTTTAAGGATTTTATTTATTTATTTGACAGACAGAGATCACAGGTAGGCAGAGAGGCAGGCAGAGAGAGAGAGAGAGAGAGAGAGGGAAGCAGGCTCCCTGCTAAGCAGAGATCCTGATGAGGGGCTCGATCCCAGGACCCTGAGACGAAGGCAGAGGCTTTAACCCACTGAGCCACCCAGTTGCCCCTCTTTCTTGTGTTTCTTTCCCCTTCCTTTCTCCCTCCCTCCCTCCCTTCCTTCCTTTTCCTTCCTTCCTCTCTTTCTTTGTTTCTCTTATCTGCATGCAGTCACACTTTTTCTGGATAAAAAGAAAACCTGGATAATTTAGATTAATTTTTAAAATTTGGGGGAGCTAAGACAGCAATAATAAAACCTTGCATGTATAAAAACAATATTCTGAATTAAGAAAGATGTTCTGTTTCCTCTTTAAAAAATGACATACCTTCATCAAGATATGTAAGATATTAAAATGCACAGTAAAAATACCAAATATCTCACTTTATTTTAGAATATATGAAGTGTTAGGGAAGAGTTATGCCTTTATTTTCTATATTAGGCCACATAGTCTAGAGTGGACTAAAGTTCAGCTGCATTTCTCAGGTAGAGGTGATATGGTGGACTTGACCCAGAAAGGTTCTGGCTTGAGTTATGATGCAGGTTCCACAGTGGTTCCCCATTTCATCTTGCCCACTAAGAGTGATTTTAGGATAAGTAGTTTCTGGCTTAGAATGTATACAGCTTTATAGATCAAAGGCAACCCCTTTGAGCTGCGTCCAGAAACACCCTAGTAGCCAGTGTGAGCTGTGGTGCATGGATGTTAATACGATCCATCTGGCTGAGACCCTTAAGCGAGCAAGCTGCTGCTGCATTTTATTTTATAGAACCAGAAATGATCCCGGGGCTTTCATGGCAGCCTCTGCTCTACCACACTCCTGTAAGAGGCTGGAAAACACAAAAATTATGGGTGAGACATTCTGCATAAAAAGGGAAGTTGTAAATCAGTTAAAAAAAAGAGACAGTCTGGGTTTTTGTTATTGTATTGATTTGCAGGTATCACAGGATTTAACTTTTAGCAGTGTGATGCACGCTGGGTATGTGTTAATGCACCAAGAATGGTTCACAGTCCAAGGAAGAAACTGCTTTTTTTTTTCTTGAGGTTCATTTTTGACATTTGGTATATTAAAGGCAAACAATATGTTCCAGAGGTAGTTGATATTCACCATAGAAATTTAGTTGCACAGTTTAAATATTATGGCATTTCTAAGCTAATACAAAATAAATTATTACTCTTTTAGTAGATACTGCCAGCACACTGTGTGGGTGCTCAGAACTCAATTAAAAATAAAATACAACCTATTTTAGGATTCTAGTGCCTCACCGCACAATACATTGTTTTCATCAAAACAGAAGTGTCAAGTTTTTCTAAGTTAAAGCACGGTATTTTATTTTTATTTTATTTTATTTTATTATTTATTTTTAATTTATTTATTTGTCAAAGAGAGAGGGAGAGAGAGAGAGCGAGCACAGGCAGACAGAGCGGCAGGCAGAGGCAGAGGGAGAAGCAGGCTCCCTGCCAAGCAAGGAGCCCGATGTGGGACTCGATCCCAGGACGCTGGGATCATGACCTGAGCCGAAGGCAGCCGCTTAACCAACTGAGCCACCCAGGCGTCCCATGGTATTTTATTTTTAAATGAGAAAGGCAGTATGTAAGTAAATACTTTCAAAATACGTTCTTTATTTTTTGTAGAATTTTGTCACGTAAAAGTTCCTAGAAGGGTATTTGTTTCTTGTTCAGGTGGGATCATGTTTACTGGACAGGAGCTTTTCTCTCATTCTGTTGCTTCTGTCTAGAATGTTACTCCTTTTCTCTTTCTCCTATTAAATTTCTGTTTATTCCTTAAAACCTCCCTCACCTAAAGGTACCCTCTTTCTGAAATCCCTTATTTTCCAAGGCCTACTTAACCATTTCCTCCATTGAGTTCATGTTCATAATGTGGAAACTCTTAACACTCTGAGATAGTTGTATAGATGTATACCTGTTCTTCTAAAGTACGAGCAACTTGAAAGCTGCACCTATCTTCAGTACCTGTCTGGGTCAGAGTAGAAGCTCACTTGATAACGTGGTAGTTGTATTTACCCATATGGAATAAATGTGCCGACCTGCTCTAATCATCTATGTTTATATACAAATTCTTATGATTATTCAGAGCTGAATCATCTGGAGGAAGAAAGAGCATTTGTGTTATGGGCAGTATGGTTCCACTGTGGTGTTGAGTGGATAAACTTGACCCTAGCACTCTGTTGTGCCATTTTCAAACCATGTATATTTCATAGATTACATATATGGTTCATATAGAGTATACACGGAAGACCTATATTTTCATTTCTTCTCTGCCTCTCCTTAGAGCTGTGTATTATAAACCAGCTCCCTGAAGGTAGAAGGACGTTTTCTTTTTCAAACAACTAACAAGGACATTTCCTCCAAGGAAGAGAGTTATATTGTCAGCTGGAGAAAAACAAGAAAGCCAGTAAAGTAACAAACACAGTGCACATTTTCCTAGACAAGAAGCTGTAGAAGCACAGGAGATTAAAAGGAGGTAAGACTTGGTCCTACCCTCAGATGGCTTTTGGTTTACTTTCCAGACACAAGCCAAGGGTCTTACCTAGAATGAAATTCCTGTGCTGGTGGTGTTCATGCTGGCGGCAGTCATGATCTTTTGATCTTTCAATCTTTCCCTGCAGACTGCCTTCCTCCTACCAGTTGCCTAAACTGTTCTTTTCCAGGGGTATTTTAGTACCTGCTCGCTCTTCCCTTTGTCATGCAAATGGCACAGGGGTTTCTAGCTCAGAGTCATGCAGTGAAAATGCAGGCAGAAAATCTCTGCATTAAGTTCATATCACCTTCCCTAAACAATAAAATGATTATATAGTCTTAAAGATAGGAGGAGATTGTTGGGAGGGGGCTACCTAGGGATTTTATTCATCCTATCCTGGATTTCACATGAGTGAAACTTAAAGGGAATAGTGAAGTCAGAAAGACTCTAAATCTAAGGCTTTTATTTATCAAATGTGAAAGAGACAAAATGTTCTGTTTAAAGACAAGTGGCTCTGGCTGATAGGTAATCCAAATATCCAATCTAAAGTATGAAAAAAAGTCGCCCTTCTGGTTCATTGCAGCCGTCTTGATGTGGTAGCGTCTCCCTCTCTGTTCCCAACCTTGCCACCAATGCACTCCATTGACTGTGGCAGCCCTAGGATCTGATGCAGGTGGAAGAGGGAACTCATCTTTCTGGGCCATCGTATGGTTAATTAGATGAAATGTTGCTGTGACAGCCTGTAACATGTCTATTTTGGGGGTTAGATTTGTTCTTAAATATTTGAACATTTTTATTTAGAGAACAGAGTTTTATGAATGGAAATAGTTAACAACAGCATCTAGGTCTCTGCATCTGTACCTAGAGGAACCAGAACGAGCTCTTTTGACTGTCACTGATAAAACACTCTGTGTCTCTTCTGTGGGAACTTGCAAACACCCTGTCCCAGGTCAGACACATAGCTCAGGAAGAGTTCTCAGACCTGGTCCTGCCTGAAGGAGGAGCTGACATGACACAGTGGGCTGGATGAGTGTGAGGATCCATATCTCAATAATGCCCTATGCCGGGCACCTGGCTGGCTCAGTGGGTTAAAGCCTCTGCCTTTGGCTCAGGTCATGATCCCAGGGTCCTGGGATCGAGCCCCGCATTAGGCTCTCTGCTTGGCAGGGAGCCTGCTTCCCCCTCTCTCTCTGCCTGCTTCTCTGCCTACTTGTAATCTCTGTCTGTCAAATAAATAAATAAAATCTTAAAAAAAAAAATATCCTGTGCTGCTGGGCCCTAAAGAATTTATTCTTAAACAGGAGTTAAGCTATTCAATTTAGACTTGGTCTAGAAAAAGAAGGAGGAAGATGATGATAGTGAGGGGGAGAAGAAGAGAAGAGGAAGGGGGATGGGAGAGAGAGGAGGAAAAGAAGGAGGATTTTAAAAATTGGTGCTATGCAACAAGGCCAAGCTCAGGACTTCTCAAGGTGAATTCCCATTCTCTGTGTCCTGACAACTGTTGAGGTAAGCATCTTGGAGTTATGTTCTATTAGAAGGCAAGCACACGCCCAACCTTGGGGTATGGAGTGCCTCCAAAATCGTTTGCAATTACCCCCTCATTATCTGATGAAGGCAAGTCCATTCATCTTCTTGAACTTCAGTTTTATTTTATTTTATTTTTTCCTTTTTTTATTTATTATTTTTTTTAATTTCTTTTCAGCGTAACAGAATTCATAGTTTTACACCACACCCAGTGCTCCATGCAATGCGTGCCCTCCACAATACCCACCACCAGGCTCCCCCAACCTCCCACCCCCGGACCCTTCAAAACCCTCAGGTTATTTTTCAGAGTCCATGGTCTCTCATGGTTCATCTCCCCCCCAATTTCCCTCAACTGCTTCTCCTCTCCATCTCCCCATGTCCTCCGTGTTATTTGTTATGCTCCACAAATAAGTGAAACCATATGATAGTTGACTCTCTCTGCTTGACTTATTTCACTCAGCATAATCTCTTCCAGTCCCGTCCATGTTGCTACAAAAGTCGGGTATTCATCCTTTCTGATGGAGGCATAATACTCCATAGTGTATATGGACCAC
>PISX010037457.1:0-11042 GCA_004024625.1 Mellivora capensis
AGGAGAAGGGAGTTGAGGGAAATTGGGGGGGAGATGAACCATGAGAGACTATGGACTCTGAAAAACAACCTGAGGGTTTTGAAGGGGCGGGGGGTGGGAGGTTGGGGGAGCCAGGTGGTGGGTATTGTGGAGGGCACGCATTACATGGAGCACTGGGTGTGGTGTAAAACTATGAACTCTGTTACGCTGAAAAGAAATTTTAAAAAAAATTTAAAAAATAAAAAAAAATAAAAAATTTGAGAAGATTGGTTCTTGTCCTTTCTTTTATTACTATAGTGTATCACATTGATTCCTTGTGGATGTTGAACCACCCCTGCAGCTCAGGAATAAATCCCACTTGGTCATGATGAATAATCTTTTTAATGTACTGTTGAACCCTATTAGTATCTTGATGAGAATTTTTGCACCCATGTTCATCAAGGATATTGATCTGTAATTCTCCTTTTTATTGGGGTCTTTGTCTCGTTTTGGAGTCAAGGTAATGCTGGCCTCATAGAATGACTTTGTAAGTTTTCCTGACTCTTCTATTTTTGAAGCACTTTCAGAGGAATAGGTATTAATTCTTCTGTAAATTTTTGGTAGAATTCTCCTGGGAAGCCATTTGACCCTGGATTCTTGTTTGTTGGGAAATTTTTCATTGTTTCTTACATTTCTTTGCTTGTTATGGGTGTGTTCAGGTTTTCTATTTCTTCCTAGTTCAGTTTTGGTAGTTTATAAATTTCTAGGTATTTATCCATATCTTCAGGTTTGCCTAATTTATCAGCATATAGTTGCTCATAATGCTTTTATAATTACTTATATTTCTTGGGTGTTGGTTGTGATTTCTCCTCTTTCATTCATGATTTTATTTATTTGGGTCCCCTCTCTTCTCTTTTTGAAAAGTCTGGCCAGTAGTTTATTGATCTTATTAATTCTTGCAAAGAACAAACTCTTACTTTCATTGATCTTTTCTAATCTTCATTTGGTTTCTGTTTCATTAATTTCTGTTCTAATGTTTATTAATTCTCTTCTGCTGATTTAGGCTTTATCTGCCATTCTTTCTCCAGCCTCGTAGCTGTAAGGTTAGGTTGTGTAATTGAGACCTTTCTTCTTTCTTGAGAAAGGCTTGTATTGCTATTTTATTCCCTCTTAGGACAGCCTTTGCTGCCACCCAAAGGTTCTTGTTGTTGTTGTTGTTTGGTTTTTTGTTTGTTTGTTTTTTGCAGCTGGACCTTTGGCACCAGAAGATAACACCCCTTGGGGCTCGCCCCCACCCCACATGCCTCACCAAGACAGTGAAAAACATTAAGACTGGTGGCATTTCACTGGTGGTGAACAAGGCCAATGGAACCCACCCTGTCCTCTCACAGGGACAAAGGGACAACAGGGGCATCCCATTTAACTCCCAAAGATTTTGACATTGGAATGTTTCATGGCATCATTTATTTCCCTAATTCTGTTTTTGTGGCTTCTAAGCTGTTTGTTCCAGGCTTCCTCCTGATCCTTTCTCTCTATCAGTTTGTCCTTCAGATCACTAATTCTATCTTCTGCCTCAGTTACCCTAGCTTTTAGAGAATTTAGATTAGATTGGAACTCATTGAGAACATTGTGAACATCATCCCTACTAGCTTTCACTTCTTCCCTAATCAATTCCATTTTGTAATCAAAGGCTTTCTCCAACCTAGCTATTGCCTGGATAATTGTTAGCCTGAATTCCCTTTCCAACATACTATCTCCATATACAATAGCTCTGATGCAGAAGGCCCAGTCTCTGAATTTCTCTTCTGTTGGGGATTCCTCCTCCTAGTCATTTTGGTGAGAGATGGTTGAACGGATGTGTAGCTGAATGTATTGACCATGGTGCAGGCAAGGTGCACCCTGGAATGCTTCTTAGCAATCAAGAGTCCCCACCAAAAATAAAGAAAAAAGAAAAAGAGAGAGAGTGAGAGAGAGAGAGAAACAGGAAAAAAAAAGATAAAATAAAAGAGAAGGCCCAGCCCGAATGGGCCCCAAGGTAAGATTTATGAAGTATACAAACAAAACCAGACAAACAAAAAGACCAACAAAAGTAGATGACAAGAGAAAAAATAAAATTTTTTTTAAAAAATTGTTAAAAGACCTCGTCAAAAAGAACCCCAAAGTATAAGATTTATATACTACCAGGACAAAAACAAATATACAGAAACACTGACAGAAGAAAAAGATGGGAGAGTGGTTATAAATTCTCAGTGTGGGCAAGAAGGGTTATTTTGATTCTTCCTGGATGTATCTTGATATCTTTGTTAAAGGACTCAACTTTCCTGAGATAAAGGGGGATTAAAACTGGTTTACCTGTAGGGGTAGCCTTGATTGGGGAAAGGGGATTACCCTGAAGCTTATCTCTATATGAATATTTTTTAAAAATAAAATAAAATAAAAAATAGAAAAGCAAAAGAAAAACACAGGTGTATGTATCAAAAATTTCAGGTTAAAAGGTTATTATGGTATTTGATGTACTGAACATCTCATTGTGATGGTAAATAGGTTAAAAAGTTATATATAAAAAAATGAAAAGAACCAGAATAGTGGGAAAGAATTAAAAATAAAAGTTGTGTCTATGAAGTGGTGGTGGTTGTCCTCCTGTCTTTTTTGGGGGGGGAGGGGGGTGGCTTTCTGGAGGCGGCGCCTTCTGCGTGAGTTTTCAGGCAATGTCCCTAGAGTTAAGTCCTCCTGCCCCCATCAAGGGGGTGGGCTCTGAGGAAACTGGTTTTTCAGGCTTTTGTTCTCTGGAGGTTTTTTTATTTGTTGGTTCCTTTGTTTTCTCTCCCCTTGGTGGCTTTTGACAGTTTTTGGAGGTTTAGAGGAAAGCAAACTGCACCCAGACCTCCCTCTCAGAGAGAAGCCTCAGTTCCTTCCCCTCTGGGTGCTCCAGAGCACATAAATTCCCCCTCTGCCACTGGCAAAGCACGTTTCCAGTCATGGTCTCTGGGGTCATAGAACTCCTGCTTGTACCCAAAACCACGAGAAATACTAGCCATGGCTGTCTGGGCAGCTCCAGACCACCAGAGACATCCCAAGCAGTGATAGCGCACTGAGATTTTCACACTGGCCCAGGATGGGAGTGCTAAGACTCTCCAGGTCCTAGAGAGCACTGGCTGTTGCCTGCCTGCACCTCTCTCAGGGGAGGGTGTAGGGGCGAGGCTATGGTTCCACCGACTGGCAAGTCTCCCTCACCCTCATGGGCACCGCCACCCAGATGCTCTCAGGTGCACCAGCAGTTCAGGGACCAAAACATGGCTTCTTCACTGCACTCTATCTGGCTCAGCACCAGCGGTGGCTGTCCTGGGTCAGCGGGCTTAAGGCCCTGTCCCTAACCACCCAATTCCCCCAATTTTCTCCTATGATCCTTTGTTCTTTTTGAGTGCTTTCAACTAGACTCCAAGTTAATGCTGGTTCCCAATCACAGGGCACTCTCGTATTGGGGTATTACTTTCCAGTGGGTCGCTTCTGGTAGCTCCCTCCCCCTTTTATCTTCTGATATCAGTTCGATGTTTCCACCCCGCTTTACCTGCCCACTGGCATCTTCTGGCCCTGTAGAGATCCAGTAGTGTATAATTCTAATCTCAGGCTGATTTCATGGGTGGTCAGAGTTCCTTGGTAGGTAATCAGCTCACTTTAGGGGACAGGTTGAAACAGCGCCTCCTCCTACTTCTCTGCCATCTTGTCTCCCACCCCCTCCCAAAGGTTTTGAACCATTCTGTTTTCATTTGTTTCCATGAGTTTTTTTTAATTCCTCTTTAACTTCTTGGCTGACCCATTCATTCTTTAGCAGGTTTCTCTTTAACCTCCAAGTATTTGAGTTCCATTCCAATTTCCTTTTGTGATTCCTTTCAAGTTTCAAAGCACTGTAGTCTGAAAATATGAATGGAATAACTCCCATCTTTTGGTACTGGTTGAGAACTGATTTGTAAGCCATTATGTGACCTATTCTGGAGAATGTTCCATGCGCACTCGAGAAGAATGTGCATTATGTTGCTTTAAGATGAATGCTCTGAATATATCTGTGAAGTCTATCTGGTCCCATGTGTCATTCAAAGCCTTGTTTTCTTTTAATCTTCTGCTTAGATGATCTGACCATTGCTGTGACTAGGGTGCTAAAAAAAAGTCCCTTCTACTATTGTATTATTATCAATGTGTTTCTTTAATCTTGTTATTAAGTGGTTGATATAATTGGTTGCTCCCATGTTAGAGGTATAAATATTTACAATTGTTATATCTTCTTGTTGGATAGAACAACAAGTATAGTGTCCTTCATCTCTTATTACAGTCTTTGATTTAAAATCTAATTTGTCTAATATAAGGATTGCTACTGCAGGGTTTTTTGGGTTTTTTTTAATGCCATTACCATGATAAATATTTTTCTACTTTCACTTTCTACTATTTTTCTACTTTCTACTTTCACTTTCAATCTGGATCTAAAAGGCTCTAAAATGAGTCTTTTGTATACAGCAGGTGTATAGGTCTTGCTTTTTTGCCCAATCTGATAACCTGTGTCTTGATTGGCGCATGTAGCCGATTCACATTTAGAGTAACTATTGAAAGATATGAATTTAGTGCCATTGTATTACCTGTGCAGTCAATGTTTCTGTATATTGGCTGTCCTTTTCTGGTCTATATTACTTTTGGGCTCGCTCTTCACTAAAGATCCCTTTTAATATTTCCTTCTGGGCTAGCTTAGTGATCACAAATTCTTTTAGTTTCTCTTTGCCCTGGAAGCACCTTTTCTCTCCTTTTTTGAATGACAGCCTTGCTGGACAAAGTATTCTTGGTTGCATGTTTTTCTCATTTAGCACCTGAATATATCATACCACTCCTTTCTGGCCTGCCAGGTCGCTATGGATAATTCTGCTGCCAGGCTTATGTGTCTACCCTTGTAGGTTAAGGACCTCTTGCCCCGAGCCACTTTCAGGATTTTCTCTTTATCTTTGAAATCTGCAAGCTTCACTACTATATGTTGAGTTGTTCACTATTTTTACAGAATTTGACAGGGGTCCTCTCTACCTCCTGGACTTGAATGCCTATTTCCTTCCCCAGATTAAGGAAGTTCTCCACCATGATTTGTTCAAATGTACCTTCTGCCCCTCTCTCTTTCCTCTTCTCCTGGGACCCCAATTATTCTAATATTGTTTTGCTTTATGATATCACTTATCTCTCAATTTCTCCCCCTTATGATCCAGTAGTTGATTACCTCTCTTTTTCTCAGTCTCTTTATTCACCATCATTTTGTCTTCTAAAAGACTAAATCTCTCTTCTGCAACATTTATTCTAGTAGCTCGAGCCTCCATTTTTTATTGCACCTCATTATTAGCATTTTTTTATTTCAACATGATTATATTTTAGTTCTTTTATCTCTCCAGAAAGGAATTTTCTACTGTCTTCTATGTTTTTTAAGCCCAGCCAGTATCTTTAAATCATTATTTTGAACTCTAGTTCCACGATCTTATGTATATCCATACTAATTAAGTCCCTGACAGTCAGTATTGTCTTTAGTTCTTTTGCGGGGGAGCGATTTCTTGCATGAGAGAACAAAGAATTAAAATAGCAACAACGACCTCAGAGAAATACACACTAAACAAATCAGAAGGGACCAAAAAACAAAAAGAGAGAGAATATAATCAGACAGCTGAACAGAACAGAACAATAAATAGATTCTGTATGTATTTTGGCCTGTTTGTTAAAAGAAACTAGATCCTAAAATTGTAAAGAAAGAAATACTTATACATACATAAAAATAACATTATACATATAAAGATGTAGTCTATATATACAATGGAACATTACTTAACCATCAGAAAGGATGAATACCCAACTTTTGCAAGTACATGGATGGGACTGAAGGAGATTATGCTGAGTGGAAGAAGTCAAACACAGAAAGACAATTATCATATGGTTTCACTTACTTGTGGAACATAAGGAATAACATGGAGGACATTAGAAGAAGGAAGGGAAAAATGAAGGAGAGGGGGAAATCAGAGTGGGAGAGGAACCATGAAAATCTATGGACTATAGGAAACAAACTGATGGTTTCAGAGGGGAGAGGTATGAGGGGATGGGTTAGCCCAGTGATGGGTACTAAAGAGGGCATGTATGGCGTGAAGCACTGGGTGTTATATGCAAGCAATGAATCATGGAACACTACATCAAAAACCTATGATGTACTGTATGGTGACTAACATAATAAAATTAAATTTTAATTAATAAATTATTCTAATAAAATCTGAAAGCATCTTTAAAATAAAATTACATACAATGAAAGGATAGAATGGAACTGTAAAAATTAAAATTAAAAATATTTTTTAAAAGTTGATATAATAAGAAATTAGTCAAAAAGGAAAAAATATTAAAATTGAAAGACTAAAGAATCATGAGACAAAAACACAAATTTTATATACAATTTTCCCCCAGTGCTGCAGTTTTGCAGTACTGTGTGACCCATAAACTTAATATTAGGGATTTTTTTTTTTTTGGAAAGGGGGCAAGATGGTGGCAGAGTAGGAGACCTCATTTCATCTGGTCCCTCAAATTTAGCTGGATATCTATCAAGCCATTCTGAACACACAAGAATTCAACCTGAGATGTAAGATTTATCTGGGTCTCCACAAACAGAAAAATGACTACTTTTTGAAAGGTAGAAGGTAAGGAACCTTGCATCTTCGGGCAAACTATCCAAAGATAAGCAGATCAGGGAGGGATCCTCCATAAGCCAAGTGCCAGAAAGTTATATAACACCGGAGTGGGGGTGGGGGGAACAGGACCCTTAGAAATCTGCTCTAGTGAGAGGCACTGCCTTCTAAAAAGGGCACAGGGGTGAATAGGGCAGAATTCAAAGAGGATCCTTGTGCTCTCAGGATTCCAGGAGACTCATAAAGAATGGGGGAGCCCGAACTGATAGAGTGCGCAAGCAGTGGAGTGGGGGGACTGGTTATGGTCAGCAAGCCCAGAAGGGATTTTAGCTCCATTCACCATAAACCACAAGCTGAGGAGATTGCACTCTGTCTGACCACCCAGAAAAGGACTGGGACTGTCTAAATTCCTAGGGGAGATATAGAACACCCTGCACCCATGACAGGGACAGCTCTCAGGGCAGAGTGGCTCATGAAGTGATTGTGGGGCAGCACCCAGTGTGACCTGGGAGCTGTGGAAGAGGGTGCACGTGCAAGCCTACAGCTACTAGCAATTGCAAAGTCACAAAGCATAGAGACGCTCATGGGTCCCCCACAATTCCTATGGGAGAGGGACAGTGGACGTGAATTTCATGAGCCAGTGGAGGTTGTTAGTGCAGAGGTAGAGATGAATTGACCTGGGGGACTTATTGGGGATGGTGGTGTACCACATTTAGGCTCTGGGCCAGAGATACCCACACCACCATATTAGCTCTGACCCTCTAAAAAGCAGAAAGACACCAGGGAGAAAAAGCCTCACAACCAACCAGCTCACGTTAAGCCCATACTCCTGACAAAGATGCCTGAGAAGCTCAGCAGCAGGCCCCTCCCCCAGAAGATGGACTGGAAGAACAGGTGAAAAATAAGCTTATTTCCTACAGGACTATAAAACTCCAAGGCCAGGGGGAAATAAAATAGGGAACTCCAGGTCTTCCTTAATGACTTGGTTATATTTCAGGTTAAAATTTTATATTGCTTTTTTAGCTTCTTTTCTTATTTTTTTCTTTATTTAACCCTGTACCTATTTCAAATAGGGTCCTATTTCCCAACCAGTGTTTTTAAGTTGTTTCTCAACTTTTTTTTTCACATATATGTTTTATAGATTTATGCCCCATACTAGCCCACTTCTCACTCTATTCAATTTGAGTGATATATATATATATATATATATATATATATATAATGAAAATTTCCTATATGAAAATTTTTCTATAAGAAAAAAAATTTCTATAAGAAAAAACTTTTCTAAAATGAAAAAGAAATGAGAATATATATTCTCATTTCTTTGCAATTTTGGAATACAGTGTCTTCTAAAACACAAACTGAAAATCAAGCAGGAACCAACAAATCACCCTGATGTGTCCACCCTGAGAAATTATAATCTCTCTCCAGGCCTCCCCCTTCTTTTTCTTTTTTCTTTTTTTCTTTCTTTTTTATTGATTTGGACCATCTTGGCTTTGGTGGCATATCTGTAGTAGCTTTTGACTACTTCAGATTATTTCTAAGGTGCATTTTACTTGGGGGGTGGTTGACATTTTGGACTCTGTCCATTCCCTCAAACATCCCTCAACAGAATGACTAGGAGGAGGAACTCTCAACAAAGGAGAGAACCAGAGACAATGTCCTCTGACATAGATTTAATGGAAATGGATTTAAGCAAGATGTCAGAGGTAGATTTCAGAATAGCAAACATGAAGTCAATAGATAAACTTGAAAAAAGCATTAGTGACAATATAGAATCTCTAAGGGCAGAAATGAGATCTAATCAGGATGAACTTAGAAATGCTATGAATGATATGTCCTCTAAACTGGATATGTTAACAGCTACAGTAAATGAGGCAGAAGAACAAATTAGAGATCTAGAAGATGAGCTGATAGAAAAGAAGGAAGCTGATGAATATTGGGATAGCCACTAGTAGCCCATGGAAACAGACTTAGAGAGATCAATGACACCACAAGATGTCCCAGTGTCAGAATTATTGGGATCCCCAAGAGATGTAGAGAGAGAGAGAGGGCAAGAAGTATAATTAAGTAAATCATAGTTGAGAACTCCCCTGATCTGGAAACAAGCATTCATGTCTAAGAGGCAGAGAGGACTCCTCCAAAGCCAACAGTAATAGAACAACACCCTGACAAATAACAGTGAAGTTTGCAAATCTTAGAGCCAGAGAAGCTATCCTGAAAGCAGTTAGGGGGAAGAGATTTCTTATTCTCAGAGAGAGGAACAACAGAATAATGTCAGACCTTACTACAGAGACCTGGAAAGCCAGAAAGGGCTGGCAAGTTATTCGGTGTAATAAATGAGAGGAAAATGCATCCAAGGATACTTTATCCAGCAAAGCTGTCATTCAGAATGGACGGAGAGACAAGGAGTTTCTGAGACCAACAGAAACTGAAAGAATATGTGACCACCAATGCGGCCCTGCAAGAAATATTAATGGGGGTTCTATGAAAAAAAGAAAGACCCCAAGAATAATATAGACTAGAAATTTACAGAGACAATCTATAGAAACAGGGACTTTACAGGCAATAGGATGGCACTAAATTCATATCTTTCAATAGTTACTCTAAAGGTAAATGAGCCAAATGCTCCCATCAAGAGATACAGAGTTTCAAATTCAATGAAAAACAGGAACCATCCATTCAAGAGATTCATCTTGAATTCAAGAGACTCATCTTGAACCTAAAGACACCTCCAGACTGAAAGTTATGGGATGGAGAAACATCTATCATGCCAAGAGACTTCAAAAACAAGACAAAACAAAACTGGTGTAGCAATTCTCATATCAGACAAATTAGATTTTAAACCAAATAGTGAATGGTGACTAACATAACACAATTAGGGGGGAAAGGGCAAAAAAATAAAATAAAATAAACCAAATAGTGTAGTAGGAGATGTAGAGGGACAATATATCATATTTAAAGGGGCTATCCAACAAGAAAATCTAACAACTGTAAATATCTATGCCCCCAACATGGAAGCAGCCAACTACATAAGCCAACTGTCAACCAAAATAGTGAATAATATTGATAATAATACATTAATAGTAGGAGACTTCAACACTCCACTCACAGCAATAGACAAATCATCTAAACAGAAGATCAACAAAGAGACAAGAGTCTTGAAGGACACATTGGACCAGATGGATGTTGTAGATAGATACAGAGCATTCCACAAAACAACAGAATACTTATTCTTCTCGAATACACACAGATCTTTCTCCAGAACATATCACATACTGGCTGATGAATCTTGTTGCAACCAGTACCAAAAGACGGGGGTTATTTCCTATAAATTTTCAGACCACAATGCTTTGAAACTGGAACTCAACCACAAGGAAAAATTTGGAAGGTATGCAAACACTTGGAGGTTAAAAATCATTCTGCTAAAGAATAAATGTCTCAACCAGGAAATTAAATATGAATTTAAACAATTCATGCAAACCCGTGAAAATGAAAACACAATAATTCAGAACCTATGGGATACTCCAAAGGTGGTCCTTAGAGGGAAGTACATAGCCATCCATGCCACTCTCAAAAAAAAGAAAATTCCCAAATGCACAAGCTAACCTTACACCTAAAGGATCTGGAGAAAGAACAGCAAATAAAGCCTAAACCAAGCAGGAGAAGAGAAATTAATAAAGATTAAAGCAGAAATCGGAGACAAGATGGCGGGGAACTAGGAGGAGGCTCTGGTTCAACCTGTCCTCTAAAGTGAGCTGATTACCTACCAAGGAACTCCGATCACTCATGAAATCAGCCTGAGATCAGAATTCTACTCATCAGGATCTCTACGGGGGCAGAAGACGCCAGTGGGCAGGTAAAGCGGAGTGGGAATGCCAGACTGGTATCAGAAGATAAACAAAAGGGGAAGGGAGCCACCAAAGGGAGAGAAAACAAATGGACAGATATAAAAACCTCCAGAGAACAAAAGCCTAAAGGCCCGGTTTCCTCAGAGCCCACCCCCTGGAGGGGGGCAGGAGGAGTTAACTCAGGAAACACCGCCTGAAAATCCACGTGGCAGGCCTCTCCGCCAGAAAGCCAACCTGCCGAGAAGACAACAATCACTACTACTTCATAGATACGTTTAGTTTTTAATTCGTTCCCACTATTCTGGTTCATTTTTAAAATTTTTTAATCCTTTTTATTTTGTATATAGATTATTTTAGCCTATTTACCATCACAGTGAGATGTCCAGTACATCAAATTCCATAATAACCTTTTAACCTGAACTTTTTGATACATATACCCATGTTTTTCTTTTGCTTTTCTATTTTTTTATATATATTTTTTAAATTTCACTTTAGTTTAGTTTAGATCATTCTTTTCTTTACTTTTATTTGCTAATATTCATATAGAGTT